>RDPX01000173.1:633784-661739 GCA_003991215.1 Morbakka virulenta
ATGCAGTAATGTCAAATGCCTTTAGGTTTGACTTATTTGCAATACATAATGTCAGATGCCTTTAGCTTTGACTTATTTGCAATAAAATAACGCCAGATGCCTTTAGGTTTGACTTATTTGCAATAAAATAACGCCAGATGCCTTTAGGTTTGACTTATTTGCAATACAATAATGTCAGATGCCTTGAGGCTTGACTTATTTGCAATAAAATAACGCCAGATGCCTTTAGGTTTGACTTATTTGCAATAAAATAACGCCAGATGCCTTTAGGTTTGACTTATTTGCAATAAAATAACGCCAGATGCCTTTAGGTTTGACTTATTTGCAATACAATAATGTCAGATGCCTTGAGGCTTGACTTATTTGCGATACAGTAATGTCAGATGCGTTCAGGTTTGACTTACGTGCAATAAAGTAATGTCAGACATGGATACACGGTGTAGTATTATTTGAAAGCAGCGTAAAGAAAATGTTAATGGGAATAATTTGTAAGTCATTAAAGTCAAAATAAGTTATTACTCAATGATGGTTACGTGTGATAGTAAAAAAATTTACTCCAAATTGCTAATTTTATGTTTTTACCGTACTTTTGTTGGAAGATTCACCTTCGTTAAGTTAATCTATGAAGATTCTTAATTTGTTTTGTAATTGTGATCAATTTTAAAAGGAAAAGATAGTTTTGTAAAAAAGCTAATTTTGACGTTTAAAAATCTGTATTTATTATGATTTTATGAAATGATTTGAATTTTCATGGAATTTAATCCAGAAGAAATGGTTAGGTTGATAGATGTTAATGAGAAAGATAAAAAGACATTTGAAACTTCTTATTACGTTCAATCGAGAATTGCCCTTCCGTAAAACGCATTTCATCGACTCAAAAGATAGTATTTGGATTAAAAAAGATCTGGTTTTACCATCAAACCAGGCTGAATTATCCTTTCATCTCCTCGATAGCCTATCGCTATCGATACGATGAAACGATAACTGTTATTAGAAGCGCAAGGTAGGATGACATTGAGAATTGCAGTCGATAGTAACAATGAACTAAGAAAATGGAATGAAAAGAAGAAAACTATCTAAACAGGAAAAAATTGAACTGGAAAACAAGTGGAAAATCTAAGTGACAGCAAAGTAGTGATGAAGTGGATTCGAACGCATGACTACGGTTTGACATCTCTGTTCTGCCAACTGAGGTAGCGGTGCTTCATTTTCAACTAGATCACTATTCCAGCCTAGTTTGCCACTTATTTATTCGCATGCCCCGCAACATAACTTAACTTCCTTTTTACCTTTGTGGTATCATGATCTCATTTGGGAATGTATTATTTCTATCCTCTAGTCTGCCCTCTTTTGTCTTAAATTTCTGTCCTGACTCATCCTCTTCTAATTAACTTAATCTTTCCTATTGTTTTTTGTGAATTTCTTTGTCAGTTTGTTTACTTAATTATGCCATATTATGAAAAAACAATATAACCTAGTATAAATTAAAAAAGAAAGGATTAATTGGTTTCTGTTTGAGATACCGTTTTTCATATACTTTCTGTAAAATTTTACCTTAAAGCATTTTTACTCAAGATGATTGCAGCAGCAGTTTTGATGTTGAGAGGCATTATACAGAAAGTCAAGCAAAATTAAACCAACAAATTATAATGAAACCTTTATAGTAGTAATGATTGAAAAATTGAAAACAATCTTGCCAATTCGCAGTACACCTGTAAAATGCCCTTAAAAAGTAGTGTCGTGTGTAAATCATCCTCCTGTCAACGATGCTTTTCGTGAAATGTTAACCAGACCAGTTGACATTTACAGACTCATTTTAGGGATAATATAAGGTTCTCCATACCTGTCGTAAGTATTTTGAGATCATGTACAGTAACGTTGAGGTTTTAGCTTCATCTAGCAAAAGCATTGAACACTTGATGATCCTTGAAGCCCTTTGGATAGAAGATTTGAATCCAGGTTTCAATACAAAGGATGAGAATAGAAACAGAGCCCTTATAATTGAAATATGATTAACTTGTTTCTCATTGGTAATGAGTCTCCTGAGTCCACGTTTACATTTGGAGAATTTTAAACACTTTTGTGTTTACTTGTTTTCTTTGATAAAGGGACTGAATAAATTTAGAACATGGTGTTTTGGAAGTGTTTACTTAATTGTATAATCCAATTTTCTATGTATATGACGAATGGTAAAAGTCATAAGATATGGCTGAGAAATCGAGATCTCATTTTTTCAAACCTTTCTCTGGACGGAGAAAAATAAAATTTAGATCTCGCAAACAAATATACCTTTGAGTTTCTTGTGAAAGACGGTAAAAAATTACACCATGCGGCAACTTTATTGTTTGAACCAAGCACATTCACCCATTATTATAAGATAAAGAGATATTTAAAAAATAAAATAAATATGCTATGTTAATATTATCATATTTAAATATGAAAAAAATTAAAAAGTAAATAGAGTTATTTATATTTTAATATTTAAAGAAATATGTATAACATACAAAAAGAAGACAAAGATTCAATCCGAACAAAATTAATCTTATGCATTTATTAAAGGTGAGGTTTTTTGACCAGCATACACAACGAGCTTTTCATATTTTGTATTGGAACCATTTTGTCGTCATTGATTCTTAATCTTTCTTCAGCTTCGTTAAAAAGTATCAATTTTGATTTTGAAAATTTGTCATTTTGTACACAAAGCCTTCAGTAGTACTAAACACTATTCAGATACCCATAAATATGTATTTTCTGCTTTCTCTTTCCTTTTCAGCTCCCACCCCTAATATATAAATAAATAAATAAATAAACGAATTTATGTATATATATACGTATTTATACATATATAATTATAGAGCATATAGAGGTAAAAAGAATACATATATCTTTTTCCAGATACAAAAGATGTGTGTATGGATAAAGTTGTGTACGTGTGTATTCATTTTTATAGATAAAAACAAATTACGTGAGCATTTTGCAACTTAAAAGCTCTATATATTTATGACAGCCTTCAGACAATAGGTATATATATATATATATATATANCTATTCAGATACCCATAAATATGTATTTTCTGCTTTCTCTTTCCTTTTCAGCTCCCACCCCTAATATATAAATAAATAAATAAATAAACGAATTTATGTATATATATACGTATTTATACATATATAATTATAGAGCATATAGAGGTAAAAAGAATACATATATCTTTTTCCAGATACAAAAGATGTGTGTATGGATAAAGTTGTGTACGTGTGTATTCATTTTTATAGATAAAAACAAATTACGTGAGCATTTTGCAACTTAAAAGCTCTATATATTTATGACAGCCTTCAGACAATAGGTATATATATATATATATATATATATATTAATATTAATGTACCAAGATTTGTCCAGCATGCTCAATACTCTCGGAGAGCTTTATACAAGAGAAATGATAGAGATTTCATGCTTCCATGTTTCGTGTTCCAACTCATCGGACTACATACCTAATATAGGTCTACGTTCTAAATTTGATACACGAAACTTGAACTTTCTATGTACTTTTTCATTTCCCCAAAACTTTTTCATGCACATAAACTTGTTTACATCGATATAAGCATACGTATACATCCAAAAATCCGATAAGCAAGGTATTTTCTCTAATAGTATTATGTTTTCATATCTTCATTAAAGTCTGGGTTCTTAGTAATGCTGAGTGAGACTCTTGGAACAATCTTGCTATGGAGGTGTAGCTGTTAATTGGATGAGTACAAAAAACATTTCTTACACCCTAATTTACATGTGCTGTTGTGGCTTAAGTATCTAGACCAAGGAATAAACCACCTCACCCACAGATACGTCATTGTTAATGGGGTGAAATTGGACTAAAAATGTTAACTGATCTTCACCTAATACTAGTCATTGATGTAACCGATTAAAGCTTGGCGCTCTAGAACGATGGAAAATTTATGACCTGCCCAATACTAATTGTGATTACCTCAACAGAACACATCTACTCACTTCTGTCAACGTGCTAAAAACACTGATGGAGTAAATTACCCAAGTCTTTAAGTTTAGGTTAGACGAGTAGCTGCATTGCTGCTTACAACAAAACTTAGCCGTGGGAGGATAATTTTGAATTAATCTAAAATGTATGCCAGAGAATAGAATTTAACCAAAAATGTATGCTGGAGAATTGGATATAGGCGTATTCCGTTTTTGTGAATGGTTTTAATTGTATGTCTTGGTACAAAAGATCTAAGAAAAAACACAAACCTGTCAAAGTAAAGGATGTTATCGATAATCAGGATAAGGGTAAGGCCAAAGCTGAGATAATGACAGCCGAATTGAAACAGGTATTTATCCACCAAAGTGAATGCCATAATCAAATTTAACTAATGACTCTTAAATACTCACTTTTGAAATGTTCACAATTAAGCAACATGAAATATGGCTATATTAAGATTTGCGTCATGTGACTTGAAAAGACGTAATTTTGCCAGCAGTAGTGGTGGGTGATAATTTTTGTTGGTGAGGCATAACAGAATAATCATCTACTGATATATACTGTGTAATTTGATTGACATCTTCAAATATATAAACAATTTTTATCAACTTCCTAGTTTATTTCGCAGAGGGGTTTATGGTAGACCTCACACACCTGAAAAACCATATTTAACTTTTTGAAACTGAATTTTTTTTACTTTTGTTGATCGTTGTCCCAAATCTTCTTCTCAAAGCTAAAACTTGAATTATATGCACGAATGTTTGTTGACCTTTACCCAGAATACCACCACAGAAGCTGAAACTAATAACTTCTACTTTGAGCATTTAAATCAAACTGCTATTCTAATTGTGTCTTATGACGTGGGTGTTACTGTTTGCAGACGAGCAGAAAATGCTCTTTTCCAATTTTGGACCAAATCAATCAATCAGTCAATCAATCAATCAATCAATCAAACAAATAAACAAACAAACAATCAATCAAGTAATCAATTCTCCACAAACCAAATGAATATGATTATATGCATGTTCTAGGCATCTTAGAAAGGCAGCATCAATTTTGCCCTCCAGTGTAGATCATGTTCAAACAGCTCAAACTATCCAACACATTTTTATGCTGGAAGTCATTGAAAAGGATATAGAAAAATTTTGGGATGGCCATCCTGTTATTAAAATTGCAAAATTACCTCCACCCATCACCCAAGATTTAAATCGCACCATCATTGCAGGACAACATTTTGCTGACAAATTCATCCTCCGCTAGTACCTCACTTCCTACTTACCATCTATTCCTCAGCATGTATACATATGTTGTTTTTTTTTGACACCTTTTTGGTAATTTTGGTGTGGAGGACAGAACAGATGGGGCAAACTTCATATTCGGAACTGGGATGGGTAAATGTCTTTTTTTATGGTTTTGTTCTCAGTTAAGCACGCTACGTTTTACCTTTTAGCAGTTTAAAGGTTTGTCTTCAAGGTGCAAGTCAATAAAGGCTGTCTCATACGCAATCAGAAGTAAGGGTTTAGTCAGCGACTTTGCACTGACATTCTAGCTGGACACAATAAACAGAAAGGTTTTAACTAAAAGACTGGGTACAATTATTATACATAAATATACCTTGTTCATTAATCTTAAGCAAATGCTATTTATTTCCTATAACAAAATCAATAGTTCAGAATAAATCGTTTGAAATGTAGTTACCTTCACACTATTTTGATGTATTCTCTTTGATCGGTATGTCTGGACGAAGACGACAGAAAAAGAATGTACGAAAAAAGCAGCATTTTATCGATAATAATAAACGGTAATAAGAAAAAAGTGACCGGCATTCTGTTTTTGTTAAAGAGAAACCACCTAAGAAAATTATATGTCTTAAGATAGAACCTTTGATTATTATTTCTCTTATTAAGTTATATTTATTTATTGATCTCAAATATTTACAGAGGATAATCACTTGCTGCTAATTAATATAATTAATATATTCAATAGAAGAATTGAGTAGCAAAGTCATTTAAAATCCATACCTTAGACAGGGAGTGCATCTGCAAGCATTATTTTTGCAATACTAGAAACATCTTAGAACTTAAAAACAAACAAAAAACAGATTCAAGAAATTGTTTCATCCTGAGCAATTTGTCAAAGGATTATCTTTCACCTGAGAAAAAGTAAAATTCCCAATTAGATGGAGAAAAAAGTGTGTATGTGTGTGTACTTGTGTGTGGCCATGTATGCGAATGTATGTGTATGGGGATTTAAATAAAGTTCTTCCTTCAAGTGTTTTCGAAATTTAATTGTACTTGATGTCTTTAACGTACATGGCATCAAACTTTTAAAATAATGAAGTGCGATTAGTACCGTACACCATATAGTTATAAAATGACCTGATTAAGAAAGGAACGTGGCTAGCTCTGATGGTAGAGCATGTGCCAATAATATTTATTTGCACCGTTCGAACACAATTGGGTGTTCACATATTTTTCACTTCTCTAAAAAATTTATAATTTCTTTTGTATATTCCTACCTCGATTATATATTCTTAGTTTTTACCATATAAATTTGCCTGTCTCACATTTGCAATACCGAGGCCAACACAACATCCACGAAAAAAATTAAGCCAAAAAAGCAGATATTTACAGACAGTTTTCTTTCTTATTTTCTATTTTCATAGGCTTTTTAAATATGTAGAAAGATTTCTATGTATATAGATATATAATCAGATAAGAATTATTACGGGAATACTGATTATTACCTGACCTAATTCACTTCAAAATTAATTTTTGCTAGTTGTCTTTGACTCCACCTTCCATAACGCCCTACCGTTGATAAATACTTGTTTATAAAAGTTGGAATAATTAACGTCAATTGATTTTTATATGCTGGGNAATCAATAGTTCAGAATAAATCGTTTGAAATGTAGTTACCTTCACACTATTTTGATGTATTCTCTTTGATCGGTATGTCTGGACGAAGACGACAGAAAAAGAATGTACGAAAAAAGCAGCATTTTATCGATAATAATAAACGGTAATAAGAAAAAAGTGACCGGCATTCTGTTTTTGTTAAAGAGAAACCACCTAAGAAAATTATATGTCTTAAGATAGAACCTTTGATTATTATTTCTCTTATTAAGTTATATTTATTTATTGATCTCAAATATTTACAGAGGATAATCACTTGCTGCTAATTAATATAATTAATATATTCAATAGAAGAATTGAGTAGCAAAGTCATTTAAAATCCATACCTTAGACAGGGAGTGCATCTGCAAGCATTATTTTGGCAATACTAGAAACATCTTAGAACTTAAAAACAAACAAAAAACAGATTCAAGAAATTGTTTCATCCTGAGCAATTTGTCAAAGGATTATCTTTCACCTGAGAAAAAGTAAAATTCCCAATTAGATGGAGAAAAAAGTGTGTATGTGTGTGTACTTGTGTGTGGCCATGTATGCGAATGTATGTGTATGGGGATTTAAATAAAGTTCTTCCTTCAAGTGTTTTCGAAATTTAATTGTACTTGATGTCTTTAACGTACATGGCATCAAACTTTTAAAATAATGAAGTGCGATGGCTAGCTCTGATGGTAGAGTATGTGCCAATAATATTTATTTGCACCGTTCGAACACAATTGGGTGTTCACATATTTTTCACTTCTCTAAAAAATTTATAATTTCTTTTGTATATTCCTACCTCGATTATATATTCTTAGTTTTTACCATATAAATTTGCCTGTCTCACATTTGCAATACCGAGGCCAACACAACATCCACGAAAAAAATTAAGCCAAAAAAGCAGATATTTACAGACAGTTTTCTTTCTTATTTTCTATTTTCATAGGCTTTTTAAATATGTAGAAAGATTTCTATGTATATAGATATATAATCAGATAAGAATTATTACGGGAATACTGATTATTACCTGACCTAATTCACTTCAAAATTAATTTTTGCTAGTTGTCTTTGACTCCACCTTCCATAACGCCCTACCGTTGATAAATACTTGTTTATAAAAGTTGGAATAATTAACGTCAATTGATTTTTATATGCTGGGTTAAGGTGGTAAGAATAAATGGATCTTAATATGGCAAAGCTTTTGGTATTCATTTTTCTTTTCATATATTTGGTAATCCTTGCAATAAGTTACTAACACTAAGAAAAGCAAGTAGCCAAAATACATTCTTATTTGTTAGAATTTTTTAATACCTAACCTATTTTTTTATTTAACGTTTTGCAAAGGCTAGAATTAAAACCAAAACAAAATCAAATTTTACATACAAGCTGTATTTTTTTTAGAATAAACTGTGTTAAGGGCTTCGAAATAAAGGGATTGTTTTGTGACTTAAATGTATAATAAATAACCCCTATAACACTAACTTTCACACCAACGCCTTTCCCAAAGTAGAGAGAGAGAGAGAGAGAGAGAGAGAGGGAGAGAAAGAAAGGAGGGTGGGGTGGTGCTTATTTAATTACTTAAGTCCGAGTTAGGTTATTGGAACTTTGCGCTTATTTGAGATGCCATGCTTATTAGAAAAAACCCCCAGCAATTTGGATAAACAACCGTCTTAGCAAAGGAATTAGAAAGTGGGATGTATTTTGCGTGGTTGTGTCAAGGATTACAAATCTCATAGTATGCTATTATTTTGTTTCAGTTTCATCAAAAGACATTACCGACGTTATAGTTGGACACACTGGTCTATTAAAAACGTGAATTTGTACGACACAAATGTTAGTTGATAAGCCTGGTGATTATATTTGACATAATTGCTCTATTATCAGTTTTGAAAAAAGAATATAGATGATCCATTTGATGAGATTAGCATCTTTTTCTTAGTTGTGAAGATTCGGCATAAGATGACGTTATCAAAGGATATTTACTGCTAATTATACTGCCTTATTAAAAGCGGTCCTTTGTACATAATTTCATTTTGGATCTTTGCTTACTTTACAATGCATACTGTTAAGTGGATCAGTGATCTGCTGTCTCAAAAAAAGGTCTTTCTGTCGTTTACTTAAGTACTGTCGTCTTCATTTTTTTATTCAGTACGAAAAAAAGGAAGATAACTCTTGAAGTAAAATCTCAGTTTGCTTGGAAATTAACAAGACTGATGTGTTTTACTTAAAGCAAACAAAGAATTGAGAGATCTTATACTTTAATATACTATGGGTAAGTTTTTGAATTTATTACAATACTTTATTTACAATGGAAGAAAAACACCTGCCTGATAACAGCCAGTTTGCATCACGGTCAATTTCGTCTAACTGTTTGTTCGTTACTTAATGCAGTAGTACCTTTCAAGCATGAAATAATATTTTGGACAAAGAGTGCTATAATAGGAATTCATTTGGTAGGCATTTTTGTATTTAGCTTAGGTGCTGATTGCAGTCTTGAGCTTTGAACAACTGGAGACTTATAAATAGGCATTTTTCTAAAGAGAACTATCATTTAAGGTTGGCATGTAATGTCTTTGATAGATGTAGCATTAATTCTTTTATCTGTTTAATTGGCAAGCGTCTGATCACTAGCATTTTCTTTCATCGATGTATAATTTTATCCACAGTATTTGGTAGTAAAACGATCATCACTTTCTATAAATGATTACAATTTGCATTTTAATGATAAGACTAGTTAGTCAACGTTGGTTGTCTCGTTTGGTTTTAGGAAAGAAATGAGACTGTTTTTTCCAGCAAAAAGATTTTAAATCAAATTGCGTTTTCTGACCAAACAACTCATTATTTCACTGTTTTTGTGTACCTATCAGCTGCACGATGACTACAGCTGATTACAGCTGTCATGTTTTGGGTTTATTACAGTAGCGAGACCTAATACCTTCTGTCGACAAGATCACTGAAGGTGCTTCTTCACCACGTTAACTCAGCATTTCTAATTAGTCTTGTACAATCTAAAAAAAATACAATGGTATAGTTTTGTAATTATTAAATTGGTTGATATATTAATGAAAAAAGTCATCAAATATAACAGAAGAAACAGCCAACTTAAAATCTTTCACACAAGTCAGCCATCGTAGAGAGAAAAAAAGGTGCTCATATTTTATGTTTTTGAAGCTTATTAAGTCTAGGTTCTCACTTTGTATTCTAGTAAGTAAGCATTATTCTTGAACTGAGACAGTAATGGTCGAGTGGTTAAATCAACAGGTTAGAGGTACTGTACCTAATTTCTTACTCAGGGCTAAGTGGCAAAAATACTTAGCTTGTAGATCTTTCCGGAGATAGAAATGAGAGAGAGAAGAAAGAAAAAAGGGAAAAGGTCAAAACGTACATAATAAAGGATCAAATAAGAGAAGTAACCTCCGACAGTGAATTGGCTTCTAGCCTTGTTTAGGGTGAAGAAGAAAAAAAAACCCAACTGAATTGTGCTACGAGATATCTATTTTGTTAGGTTTCATTCCAATGGTTTTTATAAAACAATGCTATTTAGAAGTGGAAGTACAGTAATATCATAGATGATAAAATTCCAACTAAAGCTAAATCTCGATAGGTCAAATGAAATGAATTATTTTGAGAGCCTTGGCAATGAGCCCACTGAAACTCAAAAACCTCCATATGAGTGCAGTTACAGTTAATGCTTTACGTACCGCAGCAAGAAAACAAAAACATGACATGCCATGATATGACAGAGTCAAAATTAATCACGTCGAACGCAAATCAACAGAAGCAAAATACCGTAAATCTTATATTCACCTTGATACTAGCCTAAAACGAAGATTTGACCTTCTTTGATTGATCACTAATTCAATTGTACTGAATCTTAACTCTCCTTTGAAGTGAGAGCTTTTGTGCCTGTTGTATACTATTGTAAAAAGATTAACCAATGACAGTTTTAGCATGAAAGCATAAAAGCTATTAAATTAAGCATTTTTTAGGTATGGAAGGGTAGACAACAATTATAAAACCAGCTCAAGTAGCGAAACCAATGCATTATCCAGGCTTGACATGCTCACGTTCACACTAGGGATACCATATGTTATACTATATTATATTATATTATATTATATTATATNTTAATGCTTTACGTACCGCAGCAAGAAAACAAAAACATGACATGCCATGATATGACAGAGTCAAAATTAATCACGTCGAACGCAAATCAACAGAAGCAAAATACCGTAAATCTTATATTCACCTTGATACTAGCCTAAAACGAAGATTTGACCTTCTTTGATTGATCACTAATTCAATTGTACTGAATCTTAACTCTCCTTTGAAGTGAGAGCTTTTGTGCCTGTTGTATACTATTGTAAAAAGATTAACCAATGACAGTTTTAGCATGAAAGCATAAAAGCTATTAAATTAAGCATTTTTTAGGTATGGAAGGGTAGACAACAATTATAAAACCAGCTCAAGTAGCGAAACCAATGCATTATCCAGGCTTGACATGCTCACGTTCACACTAGGGATACCATATGTTATACTATATTATATTATATTATATTATATTATATTATATTATATATTATATTATATTATATTATATTATATTATATTATATTATATTATATTATATTATATTATATTATATTATATTATATTATATTATATTATATTATATTATATTATATTATATTATATTATATTATATTATATTATATTATATTATATTATATTATATTATATTATATTATATTATATTATATTATATTATATTATATTATATACTGAACAGCGTATTGTAAGGTTGTGATGACTTTTGGTTTTCACAAGTACAGAAAAATATATACTACATGTGTAGCTTTTATGGAATACATCTTTAGTGACGTGGTCTTCACATGTAATAATATACTATACACAGGGTCTACACTACGCGTAAATAAGATATCTTTCTTATAATTACGTTCTTCAAAAGTTCCTATACTTTGTTTTATCCTATTTTTTTCATATTTAGTTTGAATATTTATGTCCACGCTTTAAAGTGAGTGAAGATATGATTCTCTTCAGTTGGGTTTAGCTTCTTCCATTTTTAAATGGTCGAAATACGACAGTAGAGACTCACACAATCTTTAGTTTTCACTGCGACAACAGGAATGATAATTGTTTATATAATTGATATTAAGGCCATTTTTGTAGCGATTGGTAGGAACAGCAACAACAAATGGAAAATAGAAGAGGAGTGCACCCGCTGGGCCCTGATCCCGTTAGAAAATCAGTGTGAACTTTGTTGTATACGGGTAGTGCTGTTTTATCATAAATCTTGTTTATATTTAAACAACGTTTAAGGCTTTTACAACCATATGACATACTTCATTATAAGATATCCTCACATTTTTGTACTTTGGTAATTCTTACAGTAATTAATCGATAATAATTCTGTATCAGGACAGAAAATGAATGCATAGCCCTGTAAGTAAAAAATTAAACAGATCTTTTAATTGAGTGTTTTTTTCTAGAAGACTTATAAAATTTTGACAAAATAAGATAGTTATCATAAAAAGATGTAACAACGAAGCAGATAAGAATGCGGGAAAACTTAGTCAAAATGGGAGGGGAGCTAAATCCCGTTATAACAAACACCCATGTCGCACAAAGATAGTACATTCTAACACGTAACAAACGAGAGCGATTTAAAACCAAAGCATGTAAATATAAACATTTCTAAGTAAACACAAGGTAACATTTTGCCTTTTCTGACGATATGATCTTCTTTTCCCATAATGACAATTAACCTCCCATTCTAATTTCTTTTTCTTGAAACAATTTTTGTTTCGAGTTGATATATATCAATCGCTACCAAAATAAAATTTGCTCGTCTTGGTCAAAAGTTTTTTCCTTAATTCAGTGACAGACATAAAAAGACAATCGTTTCAGCAACTGGTCAGGTTCTCGATCCATACCTTCCTCTAGCTTTAGTCAGAAGTAGAGAAATGAATACGGGTAAGGTTGTTCCGGTATGTATAAACGTTCAACATATCCCTCAGATATCATTGCATTTTCTTAACTTACTTCGCTAGAAACAAAACGTTAGTTTTCCCTGGATCCGTGAAAGAAATATACTCTCTACGAGGATCATTACGGAGGCACAAATTCATTTAAATATTCAATCTGTAACTAATAAGGCCTTCCATAAAGAATCCTGCTCTCACTTTTTCAACCGCTTTGCAGACATGGAAATAACTATCTGTAACAAAATCTAACGTTTGTAATTTGTCATTATTTTTTTCATGCTTGAAATATCTCGCTTAATAGCAACCTGTACATTATCAAGAACCCCATCGTCAGAAAACCGCAAATTTGATGACTTTAGAATTTTCACTGGCTTAATTGATTCAGTTCATGAAACAAATTATTCGTAAAAAATCTTCAAAAAACAAATTCTTCGGTATGATTAATTCAACAAATAATGCACCTCTAAAACGCTTTCACGCGCTTCCGATCAGTCAGCGTACTGAATAAAAATGACCGAAGACAAACTGTTTCCTGCTGGGTGCATTGTTTTTATAAGCAACCAAGCACATGCTGTTTATCTACCTTATGAAATCAAAGGTTGGCGTTCCATTTTGAATTCTAAAATTCTTAACACCATTTAAGATTTCTAGGGTGCTTGATAAAATTATGAAGACACGAGTGTCTGCTATCTGAGTTTGCTTTTAGTGTTGGAGCCAAAGCGCTTTCTAATGAATGACATAAAACACGAAGCGTGATGTCAACCGTCAGCATTTTGCTATAACACAGGTCGATTCATTTTTGCTCTTATGCATTTGGAAGAATAAGACATTTTGGTAGCTACGTAAAGAACAGTTGGACTGTTTTTCTTTATTCACTGTATTTGGGTCGTCCCGTTTGTCTTAGTTCAATTCATTGAATCCCTTGTCTATACAATAATTCGCCTTTTGTAAAAAACACTTGGATATCGACTGCGTGAAATAAAACAAAGTATTAGCGATTACAGACTCAGAACGATCAAGCGAGTTCAATTTTGAGTAGAACTTTCTTTTCAGACGAACCTATCGCCCTTATTAAATACGAGTAAATCCTTGTTATTTTGTGCACGGTAGCCCAAGGATTAATATGGTATAGCCAAGGAACACACTGCTGCGCACGGAAACATTTGTTAGTAGTGTAAAGTTGATTCGTAACTTTATACACTGGAAGACTTTAGAGTTTGTTAAATCTTTGCCTGAAGAAGCAATGGGATTGCTCGAAGTGAATGACCTTTGATTCTATTTGCTGTGCGCCTGGAAATCAGGGTTGTCAATTACAACAAAGTAAGTACCATTGAAATAATTTACAGAATCAGACTGTCATTGGTTTTAAACGTTTGAGAGACATTATATACTTGCATGGCGATCACTATCTTTGATTCTTTGCTGAATGCCTTTTTCAATTACTTGCGTTTCCGAATGGGATTTAAATTGTAGGCTTAAATTTAGTTAAAACTGTTTTCTAATTATACTGATAAAATAAAGTGTTTGGCTTACCATAATACCGTTAGCAACTTGAGACCTGACACGTTTGTGATAAGGACGCTCTAAATAGCAACAGACCGTTAAGAGGATCGAAATGCATGTGTTAAGAAGTCTGCGTCCACAGAGTTTCCAATGACTGGTTTAATCGATTATGTGAAAAATAGGTCCTTCGGTAAACAGGGCTAGCAAATTCCACTAAGTTTTACCGATAAAGAAATAATTATGAAATTTGTTGAATTGATTTTGCAGTTTAGAATTAAGAACGCTATATTTTTTTTCATTATGAATTTTAAACTCTGATTGTGATCAGTAAAGCTCATTAGAATATATTCAGGTGCTTATAAATGATTATCCAATAAGTAAACTAATGCCATCTAGTAAAATGTTATGATTACGTAATTCGTGGTTTATAAACGGAGGTTCGGATAATGTACTTGAAAAGCAGGATTTATTTGGCATAAATTATTTTTCTAGCTGGCAGCAAATAAAATCGTGATCAAAAAGGGAGTTAGGAACAAGGTTACAAATAAATGGATTTGCTGTCATATCCCAGAATGCATTAGGTCCTTTTTCCTTATATAAATTGAGGACGAAACAGCTTGCCCATGAGATGCTAGGGTTTTGCAATTTGACGTCATGCTTACATGGCATCAGTTATGTTTTAGGTGGCACAGTTATTTGGTTCAGGTGAGAGAGCCATTCAGTCGGGGGGAATGAAGACAGGTGGGAGATGCTGGAGGAGTAGAATTTAAATGGGGAAGAAGCAACAATATCTACCCACAGAGAAAAATCTCACAATCCAGAAACTACAAAAGTGGATAAGCTAAAAATTTTGTTCCATTAATAAGGAATATTTACCATTACACACCAGTAAGCTAGAGTGAAGAAAAATCAATTTCTCTGTGAATATTCTCAAAGCGTCGTGAATGAAAAGCAAAAACATCTCAAGTTTTTACATTTCGGACCAACCAAAAACACAACAAGAAAGTATTGAATTTGTCAATCAGTAACCAAAACACCAAATACATTATTTAACCATTCAAATATCAATTACGTAATAAAACTCCGCCTGAGTTTTTCCTTTGAAAGGTAAAATTTTCAAGAGAAACAATTTTCAACTGAATTTTCAGGAAGTAACAGAGTGATGACAACGTCAGGCTATGGAGCTATCCATACTTTTGAACAATCTCTTTCTTTTCATAAGAATCTCGATCGTACAATTTCTTCGTGGTTACTTCTTGTTAATTATTTTTATGTACAATTCAACTATTGTAAAAGTTGAAAGGCATTTATGTTATTGTTCTAATAATAGTCTTTCAGGGTGAAAAACAAGTAAGAGGAGTACAAATCACGTCTTTCATATCCTGTTTCTTGTCTCAGTATGCATTGGATCTTAACTCATATTTACAAGGAAACTACTGGTTTTGATTTTATTTCCCCCACTTTGAGATTGAAATTGAATAGGATGATGTGGTACACCTAGCGTATAAGCTGTTAAATAAACTTCGAAGGAGTGGCTGGTCCAAACAAGACCACGACAGCTAACTCTATTGCAAATCTTTTTCCTAATGCACAATTATACTAATAATAAAAAAGAGGATTAAAAAAAAACTGTGTCAATATTTATGATTCAGTGTCAGTGCATAGCGCTTAAAGAAGAGGACGACATCAGCCTGCTTTTGACCAAAAGGTCATTTGCTAATGTTTCACTGTTTTTTTAGTTTTGCTATTATTACTCACTGCTTTTTCTTTTCCAATAACCGGAAATACGGGAAGGAATCATAATTTGTAGGTAATAATAGAAAAGAGGATAAAAAAACAACGGAAGACTTTGGAATTGTACATGCATGCCTCCAACCTTGACCTTAAAATAAGAGAATATCAACCTGTCGATCAAACTGACAAAAATAACAACATCATGTTTATAAGCGTTTCAAGTTACATCATTTATAAGAGACACTTTGATGACCACAATAGCAGAAACTGATTTCACTAAAACAGAAACGTTAACAAAAAGAGATTCTCAGTTATAATTTCAGCAAAACAACCAATCTAATTTCCTTTGTAGATAATAAAATTCTGTTCTTTGTTCTTCAGGTTATTTTTCACTTCTCCTGTGACAATTTATTAAACAAACAATATCTAATGATCCATTGTAAATTTGTACTGATAGATTTAAAGGAAGAGCGGACATTGAAACAGAGTAGAAAAACAATTTACAATTATTCAAGTCGTGTACCTGTAAGGCACAGAAGCTATTTACATACAATTAATGGCGCCTCGCTTTTGTCAATGCAATTAATTCTCTGTGAACTCTCGTTATTCTTGTTATTCTCGTTATTCTCGACTTTCTTCTACCCCCACTGTTTTCACATAATCTATTGAATATTGTTAAATCGTTAAACATTTCAAATTAACACTTTAGCCTATGTTTTTTATTCATGAAAGTGTTTTTCAAAAGCCCAAGGCATCTTGTAGAGTATTTCTATGCTTTGGTCTACATAGGTTTCTACTTTCAATTTCTTACTTATTTATTCATCCTTTTATCATCTTTTTAATTTAATTTACCTCTTGTAAGGCAAAATGGTTGATTGTAACATTCCATCTTGATCTCTCTAATGGCTCTTCTCTTCCCTTCCATTCCAGCTCTTCATTTATATTTGTTGTCCAGGTTTTCTTTACTCTGCCAAAGGGTGCGTCCGAAACTACTAATCCTCTTATCCTGCCCACTGTGTCAGTTTTAGTTCTACTTTGGACATGATGAAATCAACATAGCCATTTTGGTTGGAGGGCCAAGTTTACCTTTGACATTCCGTGCGCACCTTATCAGTATCTCTAAAGGTTACAGCATGTCTCTTTAGATAAAATGGCCATATATATATATATATATATATATCAGCATCCGTTAGTCACAACCGACCAACCAAAATGAGCTTTACTTTCATTATCAAGTTTGAAATCTCTCTTCCATATAGAATTACTGAACTTTTGCAGGCTTCGTAAGCAAGAAACCCCGCTAAGCTAAAGCTATTTTTCTCTCTAACCACCTTTTTTGGCCCTCTTTTCCTGTTAGGCATATCATCCTGATAGCAAAACTAATTCAACTCCCTTTCCACATTCCTGTCTGTTTCTGTAGTATTTTAATCGGGCACTATCTCAGCTTCATCTTTTCAACTTCATTCTCCTTCACTTTCTTTTTCTTCTTCATTTTCTCCTTCTTCATTTTTTCTTCTTCAGTATTTTCTTCCTCTCCCTCATTTTCTTCTTCAGACACCTCCCGCTTTCTACAGGGTTGCTGCTGACTGAACCAATCATCTCTACGTTGTTTTTTTTGTGCATCCTCGCGCCTTGCTCCCACTGCCTCCATATTCTGTCTGATGTTGTCACTTAATCGACCCTCTGGTCGGCCTTATTTACTTTTTAAGATATTCCCATACCCATAATGCTCTTTGTCACATATTCGACTTCTCGTCTTTCCTTTTCAATAAATGCAATTAATTAAAACGACTTTCGTAACCTGTCAGGGGATATTTACCTTTTAAAAGCATATTTTTATTAGAAATTGTAACCAAGTGTAACAAAAATATGGCTGCATAGGGTATTGTAATTATTCGTTTCTCACTCTCCAGACTCGAAAAATCAGTTTCGTTAGAACGTTAAGATGCGACTAAACCAGTAACAGACTAGAATGAGGAGCTAATGTGCTAGTATAAGCATAACTTTCACAGTAATATACTATACTGATTAAGCATATTTTTATATATGAGTTAGAAATGTGAAACGTTGAGGAGAAACAGAAAACATCTTCTTAACAAGACATTTACACAATTAAAAGACACGAAAATATCCGTTCGTTAGAGGAATTTCCAAACACAGGTCTATTTGAAGTAACACTACCATTTCCTAAAATGATCCCAAACTGACAGATGCAGCCTTCTGGCCACTAACCTATGTTCAAACTTCAGAAATATTCGATCTTCCGAGCGTATTTAAAGAAAAAATAATAAGTGACACAGCCGGCCCTTTACCTAGGTAAATTTAAAGTAAGAAAGTTGAAAATATTTATAACTTTTAAAAAGTGCATCCATCTAGTACGAACAAGAGGCATGAAAGAGCTATCTGAATAGACGAGTAAGAACAAAGGATGATGATAAAGCATAAGACCACAATTTGCATGCATTTACTGACGCGATAATAATAACAACAGTAATTTGGCTTTTGAAACTTTGAATTGACTTGAAAATCAATTCAATTTCTTCTTGGTTTATTCTTGGTCTTCTGAGTAACACTTGATAAAAAGGATGAGGACTTACACGATTGCTGGCTTACTATTTCTTACCTTACATCAGATAAAAGAGAAAAAATTAAATAATTTTATATATAAATAATAATTTAATAATAATAATAATAATAATAATAATAATAAATAATAATTTGACATAATATTACGTCAAAATGGTTAGGCATTAGAATTACTAAAGAATCTATCGGTCGGTCTATCTATCTATCTATCTATCTATTATCTATCTATCTATCTATCTATCTATCTATCTATCTATCTATCTATCTATTATCTATCTATCTATCTATCTATCTATCTTTCCATTTATCTATCTATCTATCTATCTATCTATCTATCTATCTATCTATCTATCTATCTATCTATCTATCTATCTATCCATCCATCTATCTATCTATCTATCTATCTATCTATCTATCTTTCTACGTGTCCAGTCTATCGGCGTTGACGATCATGGCCCTCCAACCCTTACCCTGTCCTTTGTATGTTGGATGATTTCACTTCCTGACTAAGATTGACCCATTCTTCTCCTCATGCTAGCCATATAGCCTTGTCGCTGTCTGCCACAAGCTCTTTTTCCCTCAATCTTTCCTGTGCTAACTAAATTTTCAAGTTTTTCTTTTCTACATATGTGATCAAAAAAGACGTTTGTCGTTTTGTAATCACGTCGATTAGACTTCTATGTGCTCCAGCCCTGTCTAAAACAATTTCATTGCTTTGCCTATCTAACCATGATACTCTTAGCATACGCCTGAAAAACTATAATTTCAAAGATTTTAATTTCTCCGCCATATTCCGGCTTACTGTCAATGCTTCACAACCGTATAAAAGAACTGACCATACACAAGATTTTAATATTCTTTCTCTTGTATCCAACTTGATCTTTCCCTTTCTCAAAATATTTGCTAGATCTTTAAAAGAATACTTTTAGAAAATTACTATGAAACCTCTAGAGCCAATTTGATACTTGATTTACTGATTCTTATCATTACAGCCTAATTTTCAGTTGTAAATTTTGTATTTGAATAAACAGACAATCCTAGTAAATTCTTGTAATATATTGGGGAAGAAATCCGGTAGCTTTCTATTAGCATCAGTAAACATTTTATAGAATATATACAAATTAGTATTGGTTTTATTTAATTTTTCCCCCATTTTGTAAAGGTAATTTCTTACTCAATACTTAAAAGCAATCTTCTCTGTCTCTGTCTCCCTCTCTCCCTATCTCCCTCTGTCTCTCTCTGTCTCTGTCCCTCTCTCTGTCTGTCTGTCTCTCTCTCTCTTTCTCTCTCTGTCTCTCTCTGTCTCTCTGTCTCTCTCTCTGTCCTTCTATGTCTGTCTGTCTATCTGTCTCTCTGTCTGTCTCTGTGTGTTTCGCTCTCTTTCTCCCTCTCTCTTCTTTTCTTTCTCATACGGATATCTGCAGGGTACCTAGCTCAACAATTAGCCCCTGTTGTTGATTCAGTAGATTCTACTGGTGTAAATTTACACTATAAATAATGATAAGCTTTTTCACAATCTCTTTTATAACCCCTTAGCAGGTTATTTTTCTGATTCTTGAAATTCTTTACAATTGACACTATTAAATGATTCATACAGAACTAGAGATTATACATTTAAATCCACCTCTTATTCTTCTGATTCAACAGTTACCTTTGATGCTGTCATCTTTTAACACAACGTTGTTTTTAGCTCAGTCGTTTTGCATTTTTCTTTAAGGATATTTCTGTATTGAAACCCAAATGATTTATTGTTTGACTTCCATTTATCGGGGCACACTGAAATAGAGTGCAGAAACAATGGTTCTACTTTTGCAGCTTGATCAAGATAAAAAGTTTAAGATTGGATATATTATACTAAAAAGGCGTAATAGCCTTACTTTTAAAGAGATTGAAACTCTTCCCTCCGTCAGGGGTCCACCTTTTACATTCTGAATAATTTTCACATAATTAAGAGGGGAAAAATGTAACAAATTGTGTTAGGGGTGGAATGGAATTTCTAAAGTGAGATTACATTGCAGTAGAAACGCTAATGTAGCAGAAACGATGTGCGCTGCTGATTAAATTTCTTGTAGCTGTGCATTCTGGAAAAAGTTTTGGAACTACGAATATTGATAATAATGTGTTTGACCGAGGTGAATATCAGGAATTTGTGTGTTTATTGGTTACAAATGTGTGCAAAATTTGCAGGTTTGTTTCAGAATAAACTTTTTTCACAAGCCATAAAATAAATATATTTATAGACTTAACTACAATACATTTTACTGGTTATGATCTGTACGTACATTTCAGTAAAAACTAAGAAGTATTTTTGAAATGTGATGTGTTAGTTAAAAACTGGGCTTACATTCGCGTGAAGCACCTTGAATTGAGCTATGTCCAGACTTCGTCCTTCAAAATATCAAAACATGGTAACTAGTGTTTCTCTTATGCTTTTACTCATCCCACCTAAATGTACGGTTAATTCCTACTCGACGTTTTCACACTCTCAACTTTTCCAATCGTCTCCATGACCATCATAATCTTTACTGAGCTTCATGCAACATATGCTCTCAAAAACCTAGCTGATTTCGTTGTGTTGTTGCTACTTGTCTTCTTGTCAGTTCGATGCCCTGAACTATTTGTTTGATATAGATTTATCCAAGATATTCTTAATATTCTTCAATATGAACACAACTCTGCTGTCTCCGACTGTTTTTATTATTTCAAGCATATTTTCCAACACTTACTATTGCACATAACTTTTGACAGAATGTAATAATGTGGGTTTCTGATACTTGTTCTCAAAGGGATTTCTGCGCTACTTTATCTCTTTTTCATATTTTGAAACACTTTTCTCGTTCCTTAACGCCCCTGTCATTTGCCGGTTCTCAACTGTTTCCTAGTTACTACTTCTTCCATTATTATTAACGAGTGGTAAATCACCTACCATGTTATAAATATCTAAAAAACCCAGATTCAACACCGAGCAGCAGCACAGGAAAGGTGACTTCAGGAACATTTTATCATCGTAATAAAAATAATAATGATAATGATAATAATAATAATGATAATAATAATAATAAAACATGTGCCTGCATTCAACTTTCCTGGCTTGTTGTTGGGCGCTGAATGTGGGTTTTTCACCCATCCATCACTAGATAGTGTGTAACCACTCGATAATAATAAAACAAAAAGAATAATAATAATAATTATTATTTTAATATAATGCGCTAAATTTATATAGCATAAAACAAATAATATGAAACCTCAAACTCGATTTCCTTTTTTAATACCTAATTTTTGAGCTTACAGAAATGATTCGCTTAGGGTTTATGTCTTAACACATCAAAGAGTTGACATCCTTCCTTAATAATAACAACGTCAAGTCGATAGTTTTCCTTTTGCCATTATGAAAAGTATCAATCTTAAGGTCATTTTCTAGATGCTTTAGACGCAATAGAAAAGGGAAAAAAAAAATAAAAAATTTTGTCCTGAAAATACAAGCTGTGAGATATAGGTAGAAATGAGTAAAAGAAGCACAATTTTAATATGAACCATAAGACCTATTTATAATAATTAACATGCTGACAATTGCTGTAACCTTTTTAACCTCCTCAGAAATCTTTTATTTATATACTTCCATCAAGTGAAATAACCCCAGACATCAAGTTCTTTCAGCAGATTATTAGTTGTGCCAAACAAGCAGATATTTTTATTTTCATTAATATTACTATCATTATTTCTACTACTATCGTTATTATTATTATTATTATTATTATTATTATTATTGTTGTTGTTGTTTTTACTGAAAAATGTCTTAAGATATACTTTTATGAAATCAAACACCGGCAACTACCAGTTACCTGGGGGTGAATGAAGTTGGGTGTATAAAGGTAAAGGTTTAAGAATAATATAAAAGCATAAAAATAACATAGAAGACTACGTACGAACACCAATGGGGACATAATACACATAATCATAAGTAATACAGAATTATATATATGTAAGGAAATCATTTTTTATTATTATTGTTATTACTTGCAATATTCTACCATCCTTCATTGAACTTGAGTTTTTAATTTTTTCTTTGATTTCTTAACCTCTTTTCCATTGTTCTTATGACTTAACATGTTCCTATTACATGTAAGCTTTTTAAAGTAAATAGTTTTTTACACATTTGCCGAATGACACACGGAATCCATAGAAGGCGAATATCTTTGTTTTTTTGTAGTTTCCAATCGGTTTTTGTTGCCTGAAGTATTAGAAAATCAAATTTAAGTGGCAATCCCTGAAACGGGGACGAAATAGCGTTTTTCCTTTTCTTACGAAGAATTTATTACACATAATTTGTTGTCAGGGAATTGGCAGTCTTTAAACTGCATGCCGGAAATGACTGATTGCTGTCAATTTGTTTTCGACAAGAAGTCAATAATTTTTAATTTGCTTCTTTATCAACTTACCTTTTTTCGGCCTGTTCTGAAATTTGGTTAAGTTATCACAGTTTGAGCTAAGACTGATCCGGAGCCCGACGGAGAGTTTATTGTGCATGAGTTGGGAATGTTGCCAAAGGACTCCACTGAGATTTTATTCCTGACGTGTGGACTCTCTCCGAATTGGCGTCTTAAAGTTCACAGTTGGAGTCCCATTGTGTTGCCGAGCCGACATTACTTTTTCCTTTTCATGAACAGCTTATTCTGAGTAAACAGGAATCTTGCCAAATGAGACAACAAAACTGTGATTCCTGATGAACAGATTCAGTTTAAACTTCTCTCTTTGGTTTTACAATTGTCGATTCTTTGTGTTGCTAAACCCAAACTACTATATTCGGCTAGTTTTTCTTTACTTTAGTTCAGTCAAGCCTTTCGTTTCCGCTGTCCTGTTTTTCTTGTTTTACATCAGGAGATACTTGCTGCATCACATTATTTTAATATGCATTCGGAAAGATCTTTTGAAGTCTTTTGTACTCAAATTCTACCTTGAACACTCCCGGGGGGTTTACTTCCCCTTTTGGTTTAACGCTTTTTATGCACTTGGAGAGAGCCCATCTGAAGGATTTGCTGGAGCACCGAAACATTTTTAGGTGGATTCCATTCCTGATCCAAATTAATGAATTTTGTGAGAAATCTCAGAAACTTGTATTCTTGTATCGTGGTAGAGAGTACGTTACGCTTGAGACCATTTATTTTCTCTGTAAATCTAGCATCTGTCTTTCCATGGAGTACTGTTGTCACATCTGGACAAGTGGTCCCTTATCTCAACCTGATCTTCTTGATTGGGGTCAGAGGCGTGCTCTTAGGTTGAGAAGTCGATTCTTTGTATGGGGCTAGAGAGTATCTCATGCTTGAACCCATTTTGTATCTCCAGAAATCTACCATTTGTCCGTGTAGGGAATGGTCTTATCAAATCTTGACCAGTGCACCCCCATCTCATCTTGATGCTCTTGATTGAGTTCAGAGACCGGATTGTAACTTGATAGGTCCATATCTTGCTGCTTTAACTTACGTTTCATCTATGAACTCTAGCTTCTCTTATTTTTTTCTCTCTGGACGTTATCACGGGAAGAGTTCTAATAGACTATCCTCCTTGGTATCAGCTCAGCTTGTGACATCTCGTGGGACATGTGTCTCTCAACATCTTCATCTTCATGCAATTGGTACCCATTGCTGCAATACGTCTTTCTATGGATGTAGTTTTTTCACTCATATGGATAGATCGTGGAATTCTGGCTTCTGAATGCTTTTTTCCAACTTAAATACTAAAAACAATTCTTATCTCGTGGCTTAACCTGTTTTTTGTCTTTTCATCACAGTTTCATACATTTAGTGCCTTTATGATTTGTATGGTTTTTTAACCATAAATATAAATCTGAATGTGTCCTTCGGTTGGCTTAATCAAGTGTGGAATCTCTCCGATTCAATGCAGCTGTAGTAACCATTAAGTCACAGTTAGAGTACGGGTCATAAATAGAAGAAACTCAGCTAGACGAAAGAAAAATAATAAGCTCTAATATTCGTATATCATTGAGCACTGTCGATACCTAATAATTACTTCGATACTGTTATATATGTCTATATATATTCTAATGAAGTAACAACTGATTGTGTAGCCCATGGTAAGGAAAGTTTAGGATTGATTTTTCTGACTGCATCTTGCATCTCATGAAAATTACATTCATTTGATAACTCGGCTGCATTTCTTCAGTAACAGGAGAAAGAGAGAAACATACACTTAAATGAATTTTCGTCAATCACTGCTTTTTGTAGAAATGTATAATGCCACTGAATACTTCGACAATTCCAGCTGAATACTGAAAGTATGGTCATCGAGAATCTTTCTAGCAAGAGAAACAACAACATTGTGGTTCAAAACGAAAGAATGAAGTTCGTCAGAACACTTATCACTGTATTGCAGAAAGAGAAGGCTTTAGGTTAATCAGGTAAAAGTTGTAAAGCTGAAGGAAAAGAAGGAAGAGGCAGATCCAGACTAGTCCAACTAGATCAACTGTTCTAATGAGATTTTGTAATCTAAAGATAAAACTATTCATCCCATTGATTTCTTTAGGGGTTTTTTTCTGTTTCATTTGTATCAAGGCCCTTTTCCCATTTCCCGGAATAGAAGTAATTTGGGGAGAATGTAGTAAATTAAAAGGAATTTTGTAATACTGAATCCACCAGGCAAAGATCAACAGAGTTAATTAACTGGACTAAATAGGTTAGAATGAAAAGTAGAATAAAAGTGTACAAAATGTGAAAGGCACGGTTCAAATTCAAATAGGATGACAATCCAAGCATATCCTATTTAGATGAACAGAGTTTAAAGAACTGCATCAAATTAGATTAATTTTGTACATTTGGGCCTGTTTACCTAAATTGTTCAAGGGTATTTTCCGTTTTTTCACTGGCTTTTTAATTTCTCAGAAAAGCCTTATGCCATTATCTCTCAGAGAGACTTGAGGAAGAGAGCTTTTCAGTTTTACTTCTCTGTTTTTACGTCATGAAGATCGTAACTATAAAATTTGCTTAAAAGGAGAATGGCCTTGGGGTTCATTTATACGAAGAAATAAGAAATATTGGTAAAGAACTTAAATATTCCAAAACAAAACTGGCATTCATTTTGGTTGAAAAGTTTTTGACCAGAATCTAACCAAAATTAAAAGTAATTCTCTTTTTCACAGAAGAAGAGAGTGATAGTTATAATATTCATAGATAATAATAGGTAGTAGGACATACTGCAGGTAGGGGTGCAGATCTTCAACCTGTGGAAATCAAAGTCATGCAGCCAAAGTCCAAAAATATAATTGTTTTACCCGAAGAGAATTTTTGTCCTAATGTTTCTTGGTCATATCTTGGTGATGGAAGGGCTTTAAAGGAAAGGGCACTTATCGTTTTTTTTTATACAAAAGGGGAGTATTTGAGATGAAAAAATGTCGGGTGATAGTTATATCATCGATAACCATCTGTACAAAAGGGAGAATTTTTGAAAACATTTTATTCAAAAGCCAGGTGTCAGTGGTGGCTTCTGTGTTGGGATTTTAACTCCCAAAAATATTACTGAAAGCAAAGCATTACGAACAAATGACCAGACTAGCAGGGTTGGTGAAATAACGATACATCTTTCACAAGATTGCAGTCTGCCTCTGGCAAAAAGACATAAGAGCATTCCTTTTGCTTAATCCCCCTTTTCTGACTCTTAATCTGTTATGTTATTCTAAACATAGGTGAACTCAGTCAGATAATCTTTACCTGAAAACGATCAGGTTTGAAAAAAGAAGTAACATCATAATACTGGTGAAACACAAATAAACCGGTCATTAAGAGTAAAACCTTTAAAAATAAATTTTCGAATTTCGCACTTTAAAAAAAAATTAATACTTGTTCTCATTGTTAAATAAAAGTAGTACATAGTAGTTGTTAGGGGCTTTCTGGGGAGATCTTCCATTTAAATTGCAAATAATCATAATAATTCTCCAAGTTAAAGACTACTGTTTATCTTGAGTTAACTGCCGACCAACAGCGAGCAACATTCGTCTTAATACCTATGTTTGCTATTGTCCTGGAAGGAATTTGGTTGTATTTTCTCAGTAAAAGAGAGATACTCACTAAGATTGTTTCAACATCAAGCTCCTGACGGAAGGGATAGCCTAAAGTCTTAATTTAAGGTAACTGAGCACATTTCTTTTTGCAAGGTTAGCTCACTGTTAATTTGATTTTTCATTTTCTTGTTTCTTACCAAAGTGAGATGATTGATAAGAGTAAGATATTTCAAGAAAATGACAACTTTTAACTCTTGTAGTCTGTAAATGACAAATCCGACATTTAGATAATAACAGATCTTAAATGTTGCACATAAGAGAAACGAGAGAAGACACGAAATTACAATTGCAAGACTGCAAGCATTGTGCTAGAACACGTCTTGATCTAAACTTAAAATATTTTAATGAGCTTCAAGTATGTCTGTTTTAACAGATTTTTGGATAATCTTTGAAAACACTTGAAAAAAAGATATGCAAAATTGCAGCCTCTTTTTATTTCAAGATCTCGCTAGATTTCGCGTATATTTCCATCTGCCTTGCGATGTAATATCCCTGTTTTTCACAAGAGTTTTTCTAAAGACTCTCTCTTTTCCACTCTCTTTTCTACAAAAATTGCTCAAACTGCAAAAGGATACACAAAGTTCTGTATGCATGTGGAAAGAAGAAGAATTAATGAAAAAGTGCAAGAGAATTAAAATAACATTGACAAAAGAACTCTGAGTTGCCTTTATAACTACAGAGGCATATGTCTACGATAAATTGTAACCAAAATTAATAACCACTCAAAATATTAGTTTTAATTTAGAATAAACAAATAAGTATTCAAGTGAATAACTCTAGGGAAGAGGAGAAATTCTTTGTTCGTAAGTGCATGAAGGACACACACACACACATATATATATGTGTGTGTGTGTATGTATGTGTGTATACATTCTCTACCAAAATACACGATCAGTCACATGTCAAAATTTCTATATATCTTCATCCATGTCACATGAAAAAACTATAGAACGTTACCATGTGACGAGTGATGAATTTTTTAAAAAGTTTTTTTATTGCTTTTTACTTTGGTTTAGTCGCCTTTTTACTGCGTTTGAATATATATATATATATATATATATATATACGAAGAGAGAGAGAGAGAGAGAGAGAGAGAGAGAGAGAGAGAGAGAGAGAGAGAGAGAGAGAGAGAGAGAGAGAGAGGAGAGAGAGAGAGAGTGTGAGACAATATGTGTG
>RDPX01000173.1:661764-731853 GCA_003991215.1 Morbakka virulenta
AGAGAGAGAGAGAGAGAGAGAGAGAGAGAGAGAGAGAGAGTGTGTGTGTGTGTGTGTGTGTGTGTTAAAGTAAGTAATTTATTTGCTTTTAATCTGCAAAAGTCCAAAGTTAGTGCTGATTAGAAAATTTCCCATGAAAATGTGGATCTGTAGCATGTTTACTTCCTGTGCCAATGGAGAGTAAAGATTCCGGATGATGCTTTTTGAAAATTCGTGACCCGGACACCAATGAACAAGGATGTGAGATACATTTAATTCATAGTAAAGAACAAGCAGGAAATCTATTTTGATCCTGATCCCAGAAACCATTGAGATTAAAGTTCTATACCCGTTGGAATTTGAATATTGTATTTAGTGCTTGATGCAAGCGATTTCCGTGTTTGTCTTAAATCGAAAATTATTGTTTTTGTTATTTCTCACCATGCTGGATATTGTCGCTACTTAATTCCTCAGTAGAACGATCTATGGCATTTCAAAGTCTAAAGAAGGCCATCTAATTTTAACTTCTGTCCAAAACAAAAGAAACGCTGGGTGCACAGAATCAATTTCTTTTCTTACTGTGGTCATTACATTCTTCTTTTTTAAATCAAAGCAATTCTAAAAAAAATATTCAAAGCTAATGAGGTACTTCATTCTATTTTTATCCTTACTATCCTTACTTTTATTTAGTATCCCTCGGTAGCCGTCATATTTTTTCCCATGTGTTCAATTTAGTCTCTATTTTTATAAATGCATTTATCAGATGTACACCTCTTTTTTTAAGAAAACGTCCATGTGAACCCTGGCTTCAAATTTTGGTTTCTACCTCTAGTTTGAGCCAAACCCTCTGAAAGGCATATTTGTTGCATCTTGCTTAAGAACAACAACAAAAATGACCAGCAGAGCGCCAAGTATAAATAATTGCTGATTTTTATTTTAAAAAGTTGTATCTTATATCTTATATATTTTTCGAAAACCTAAGTGGCAGACGTTAAATTAACATTCTTGTTTTTCATCGATTTCTTTAGAAACTTAATAATGTTATCCGCAGCTGAGTGTGCAATCATATCGTAAGCTTTCGTGCCTATCCAGGCTATTCCCTAATTAGTATGACACTTTTGGAATCACGAATTATCATTTTATCAATAAGCAAATGGTCTTTCGTCACCCTGTTTTTTCGTCTGCATCCTTTTTGCTCTGTGGGTAATTAATTATTCATCTCTAGGAAATCGTACAAAGAATTTTAGACTATACCTGTGTGGAGTTTCCACATTAGTGGTAGATACGTAATTGGCTGATAGTTGTCCACTGCTATGCCTTTCTCACGCTTTTTCTGGGGCAAGACAGTTTCTCCAGTGGTTAGTTATCAGCTCATTCATTTGCTCTTCTAATTTATTGTGAAGTACTATAAAATTCTTAAGTCAATAAACTCAGACCACCCCTTCTGGGCCGGAGCTTTTCCAGTTTGGCATCTCTTTGCATTATTTACTGTGCTTTGTATGTCATTTAGTTTTACTTCATTTCTCTCTTCCTTTAATTCTTTTAGCCATTCTGCATTTCCGTTGTGAGTAATTTCTTTGTCCGAAACCCCAATCCAGAATGCCTTATTTCACCAGCGTCCGGTTTTTCATTTCTAAATTTTTTGCCATTAAGCTCTGAATACACCACCTTTTGGTCATTTTGAAACGACGTGTTTATTCTGAATTGTTCAATTCTCTGCTCTTAACGTTTTATTTTCAGAGACGTGACCTGGAGGCATTGTTTTAGCTCCTCTATCAAAGTACCCAATCCTTTCTTATTTACAAGATATTTTCTTTTTAATTCCATAAATTTTATTGTTTCTTTCAATTCATTTCTCCTAGTAGTATCAAGAATACTAATATGTCTCCTTATTTCATTGATCGAGTCTAGGATCCTCCGTTTCCACCGTGGTTCTTTCCTAGCATTTCGTGTTCCAATAAGGCTTGAGTCCAAACTCTCGTGCAGCGAGAATTGAGCAAGCTTTGGTTAAATTATTGGTCTTATTGAGGTTATCAGCTCTAACTTTAGACAAAACTCAATTCATCTTCTGTATATGCTCTTTCTATTTTCGCTTGTCGACTCGTTTGAACCTGCTTCCGCTTTCGAACGTTCTTCGTCTACATGATCACTTAAAATTTCTTTGAGTTTGTCCATTCATTCTTAGTCACTTCTTCCTTTTTGATAATCCCGTCCATCAATCTAACTTCTTCTGCTTCAATTCCATCTCTTAAAACCCTTCGTTTAATCTCCTCTATTTCAATATCTGAAAGTCAACCATTTAATCGAATCATTCTTGCTCGATTATACAACCTTTGTACCGTTACTTAATGTTCTTGGCTTTCTTTCCATATGTTATTGTTATGTATACACTTTCTATATCCTCTAGTAGGTTTTCTCAGCTCATCTATCGGTCTGCATAAAACAGAACATTCCATAACAGCAATGTTTGACACTTCATTCCACCCCATTTTAGCAGTCATAGGATGTCGACCAGGCCTCTGCTGCTGTGCCATGGGACACCTGTCGGCCGAGAGTCCTACACATGAAGTTCCAGCTCAATTCACGCCTTTTTTTTTAACTATTTGGTTTGACATCATCTAGTCAAAAGAGGTTGTGTTTCAAGGTGCACAGACAACGGTGTTTTTATCGTGACACCATCACTAGAGCGGTTGCCAGCCACAGCTAAAAAGCCCCCAACTCATGAAGCAGACTGGCCCCCTTCGGATGCCAACTCGGCACATCTTGGTCTCGGGGAGAGCTGACTGGTACTATACCTTGCTGAAGGATGACCTGGAGGTAATTGATGCAAAGGGTAACCTTATTCTCGCACGTCGCAGTTCCACAACAGGATGCATTTTAATATCAATACCTAGAACATTTATTATTATTATTTTTTTTTTATTTGCTTTGTTACAGGTCATATCTGCTTTTTTGATACGTTTAGTTTGATTTCGCAATTTCAAAGACCTAATTATTAGAAGTACACTTTTTTTAAAGAAAAATTATATAAAAATATTGGGCTCATATTCGGGGGAAAAAACGACGAGAGAAACACAATTCCTATTGATTAAGAATAAAACAGTGAGAAAACACCAGAGCCTCAACCTAAAATTCCTTGATCCTTATAAGAATGAAAACCCAATTATGTAATTAATATTTCTTACAGCTGACATCTGCTTTTAATCAAAAGAATATGGGAGGAATGAAGCTTGCTGATTTACATTTTAAATGACAGAAATCCGTTACCGGGTGTATGAACGTTTTTTATGTCTCATAAATATATGGTATGGACATGTGCAAAGGGGGGAAGGGGATCACATTGCTAAATGGGTGTTGGCTATGGAGTTACCTGGCAGGAGAAAGCAGGGAAGGCCAAAGAGAATGGAAAGACTGTGTGGGAGATGACATGAGGGAACTTGGGTTGACCGAGCAAGATACACATCATGACCCAAAGTCAATTCACTGTGGCGACCCCTGAAAAGGGAAACGCCAAAAGAAGAAGAAGTATGTAAATACTTGTTTATCCATTTATTCATATACAAAAAAAATATACAAAATATACAAAATACGTACTGCAGATGTTTTTACTATATTTCTTATTGAGAAGTAAATCCTATTGAAGCACTTTTGATGCCGTTACGTTAATCCACACACCCGTTAAGTGAGAGGTTTAGTAGAGATAACGTGTGTAAATATTTTTATCAGTCATAATATATACTCATTTACAAGTATAATATATCCCATAAGCCTCGCATGAAACAGTCCCTCATTAAAGAGCGCTTGCTTCCTTAATCAAGTTAAAGCGACACCAGTATTAAAGGTTATTACATTTAATTGACTGAAATAACCAAGATGAAAGCTAGAAAGCAAAAAATTATTTTATGAGCAGTTGCAACGTTTCATGTTACGTGCTTTTCGTGGCTTTTTGTTTTATTCAGGGGGTACCTGGAGCCCATGTCCATTAATCTCTCAAACCATAGCAACCTCAGCGCTGCTTCCTGATTGACCGACGCAACCTGACCCTCCCGAGGCAATGGTAGGGTCAGGTATGCCTGCAATATTATTTTATTATTTCAAGAACTATTAACACGCACGAATAGCATTCAGACATTACTAATTTTATCACCAAAATATGGTTTCTAAATTATTTTAAGAGTGACGAAATTGTTGCTGCTTTTCCAGCTACCTTACTCTAAGGAATATAATTTGCTCTTACTCTCCGCAATCCCTCAATTAAAAACTCAGTTTAATATTTTAGTTATAGCTAATAATCAAAAAGAAAAGAAGTCAAAAATATGTCTTCTTTTGAGCTTGCCACGCATTTGATGTGTTTTGTTTTACACTCAGTATTTGTTTTACATTCAGGTGAGCTTCGTTGATGTCATCAACATAAGTTATTTAGTAGCAGGCGTTGGCTAGTTAACTTCCTGTTAGGAAGCGTGCCGAAGAGGCATCCAAGATCAGAACATTGCTCCTTTTGGCCTTAAAATTCCTGCATGGATGTATGGCAATAACCGCTTAAGCCTGTATAGCTATTAGATAAGCTTTATTGTTTTGGGTGGTATTTTCTCACGCCATCACATTTACTTTAATAACATTACCTTTAATTTTATCAGCTTCTTGGTAAGGCCAGAGGAAGACTGGGAATGGTCATCCAAGGAAAATCACTGGGTCAACATACAAGCGGGTGTGAACAACCCATTCTCCTTTTGATGCACCTGTTGCCTGAGCCTAAGTCCGAGCCTTTCCGTACATTGTAGTTTTATAAAAGGAATAAACCGTGGTAATGAAACCAAGTTGCACTGTTTTCGACAGTTCCCTCTCTACCCGAGGTTATCCCTATTATTTCAATATAAAACCTCCAAGACAGGCACCATAACCTTAGTCTATCTGAGAAATTTGTTGCTGAACCATTTTAACTGTATCCTTTTGTCCAGGTCATACCATGGGCGGGTTGAAGTGAATGTCTGTCAGAAATACATTGCATCAGAGGGCAAAAAGTTGCTGTGAAAAAATGGCCTTATTATTTTTCTTGAAACGGTAAGAATGACAACAGCAACGCCTGTTTTCAAAATGTCTGAGGAAGGTTTTTATTGGAAGAAAATTTAATTTCACGAGTTTATTGCAATTAACAGTTGAAGAAGATTTTGAGAGTGGTTGACAGCAAGGGATTTCATACTTGTCGAGTTGCTCATGAACCACTTTGGCAGTTGTAAATGACCTGATGACGTCGACGAATCAAAACAGCATGATGACTTCAAAGTAGCCGAAAATGGTGGTTGTGTGTTGTGACCGAGAGCTAAAAATGTTTTGTGTGTTCTGACGGCCTTGAGTTAAGGTGTGAATGAGAAACGTCAGAATTCGTCCGACCAAAAATAATTCACACACGAGTCATTTCTCCTTGATTATATTTCTTAGTAGTAAACGAGTTGGGTATTTTTTATTCATTTTGACCGATTGATTTACCATTTTCCAAGGTTATCTTAAAAGAGGACCCAAATCATTTGTACAAACCCAGTCAGCGTGCTGTGGCTTGTCTATGTTTTCAAAATTCCAGAGGTCAGTTGTTGTTGATGGAAGTGTCAGGTATTTAGGAATCTGAGCCCATCACAGCTCGTAATTTCCTTTTCACTCTTGCAGATTTCGAATTTCCCTGTTATGGAATGGAGTCTTGCTACCGCTCGTACATGCAGCGTATTCAGCGGATAATGATTTTCTTACTTACAGTCATTGTAATATGGTAAGTGACTTCAATATATTCATTTTTACCTTCATTGATTGGATTTTTTTTAAGTGCTGTTTTTCATTGTCATCAAGTGCAGATGAAGAGATCAAGAAGCCTACCTCCCATTGTATTGCATGCAATTGAGCATCCAGTCATCGCATCGAATGGATGCCTGTTAACTCTTACACGCTTTTGGTAAGAGGTAACAATCAGTCACAGTTCTGTCAAGGGGGTACAGCCTGAACAATACTTATCAAAGCTTGGTCTGCGGTTGTGCAATATACCATCATAAGATATAATATTTGAGCTCCACGTTTAACAAAATGATTAGTAGTCAGTAGTTTGTTTATCTTGAGGACAATGCAGTTTTAACTCTTGTCTGGAGGGGGATGGAATTTTTGAAAAAAGCCCCTTGTGTCAAGATTTACAAAAATTCTCTGTAAAACCTATTCTTTACCAAAACTTTACCAACTGACCCTGCTGATAGGAATCATGTTTCTTTTTTATTTGAACAGACGGTTTACATTAGAGCAATTACGAGATTTATTAGATGTCTCCTCTTGGGGTCAATAAATTAAACTTGGTAAAAAAAGAGGTACAAAGTTTTTTCCTAACTGAGAAGAGAGATTATTTACCTCTTGACGGAAAACCCAACCCATTTTGACACTGATTATTGCTGTCAGTTCCGAAAAAGAAGAGATCTACACAAAGCGTTTTTACTTAAATAAACCGGTTTACTTTAAAATTTTTAATGGATTTAAAGGTTTCACCTCTGTTCAATTAGCTAGAAAAAATGAACATAAGAATTCCAGGTGTACAATTTTCGGCAACTAACACCTTTTCTGGAAACATTTTAATGCTGGTGCAAATTTGCGCATCAATGTGTTCACAAAAACAGGCTGACTTTGCTTTCAAAAGCCAGATTCCCTTAAGACAATCCGGTTAAAAGTTTTGTAAAGTTATGTTTTTTAAGTATTTTTGCCGAAATTGGCAACAATAGAGGGTGAAGTATTTATTTAGGATGCCACTTCTCCGACCGTGGATTGCTTGCCCCGGTTCATCTTAAGAATAGCATGCTTAAATATTAGGGAAGTAATTGTTTCTTTACCTTTGTACATTTTGTGTGGAAATGATAAATACTTATATCTAAGAGGCCTTTTTGGTTTACGTCAGTCTTTAGACCCACCCACCTCGTCCCAGCTAAAAACCTCGCACATAATAAAAAAAAATCGCAAATAATCTTTAAACGAAAAGTTCGACCATTAAAAACAATCAAGGGGTGAACAGATCAGTGGTCATCTGTAATTTGATTTGGTCATGTTTTAGTCATGAGTAGTAGAAAGTTTGAGTTAAGAAAACCAGTATCGTAAAGCGTGGGTGAGAAACCCTGACATGATTGTGTCGTGGATGTACATTGACAGGAAAATGCTTTGTCCGACACAAAAATGTCTGTAGGATGGGTTAAAGGTATATTACCAACCAGCAATACTAACCTAGACGAGTTTTTTTTGACAATCCGGATGCACAAATAAGCCTTCTTTTTCAGGAGGCTGTTTACAAACTTAGCGGCATTTTATAGTACAATGTCGCAAACGCCACCGATTTATGGCAACCAACTGACGCGGGGGCAAACTATCTGCTAAAAACAATGGTCGACAAAGAGTAGCAGCAATAGTTAGAGACTGATGATACCATGTCGAACAATGAGTAGGAAATTGAGAGAGAACGGTGTCAGCCAAGGAAATAGAAATTATTCCAATACGTTGGATTGGCGAGGCATATCGAAAATTTGGTCGAAATATTGTGACAAATTTATTTGATCAACTGAGCCCTCGAGATATCACAAAAGGCAATTTCCAGGAAATAAACGATTAATTATGTGCATCAGCTTCTTTGTACGACCAGAATGCACCATCAACGTATATCATATACGCACCCAATATATACATATATATATATATATATATATATATACCTATGCGTGTAGGTANCATGTCGAACAATGAGTAGGAAATTGAGAGAGAACGGTGTCAGCCAAGGAAATAGAAATTATTCCAATACGTTGGATTGGCGAGGCATATCGAAAATTTGGTCGAAATATTGTGACAAATTTATTTGATCAACTGAGCCCTCGAGATATCACAAAAGGCAATTTCCAGGAAATAAACGATTAATTATGTGCATCAGCTTCTTTGTACGACCAGAATGCACCATCAACGTATATCATATACGCACCCAATATATACATATATATATATATATATATATATATATATATATATATATATATATATATATACCTATGCGTGTAGGTAGACAAAAATTAGCGAAAAAACTGAAAAAGTGGATTATTATCACAACACTAAATGGGCATCGTAGCCGATACCTGTGCAGACAGATACAATGGCAGAGACAACTCCGACAGCTCTTCGGATTCGGAACATGCAAACATTTTACAATCCCCAAAACATTTTGGATCGAGGTACAAGCACTCGAACCCTACTCTCAATTTTAGGCAAAATATATCACGTGAAATATATAATTATATTGTACAATTGTAATAAACAATTATACTAAATAATAAAATATGTACTACAAACCTTTAATTTATTAATTTGTTACACAGTAAAACTTTACTCGCTGTGACAGCCCCAAATGGGGCAGAGTGTACTTTTTCGCTAGAAGACGCGAAGTAAGAGCGTAAGTAAGACAGAAAAGGTCGAGCTGCCTTATCATATCAAAAGAGACTTCTTCCAAGAAGTTGTTCAATCTGTTCTCACTTACAGCTCGCATTCATGGACTCTTACCAAAGAACTCAGAAGCTAAACTTGCTAGCACCCACACTAGCATGCTACGAGCTCTCCGGAATAATTCCGAGAAAAAGCATCTTACAAAACAACATCTAGAAGCCAAGCTCCCACTTAAATCAGAAATCATTAGAGAAACTTGCATTAAATTTGCGGGTCATAGCTGGAGAAGCAAACAAAAACTTGTCAGCGGTTTATGACTTCTGGTCTCGTCAGCATGGATCCCCCAGCATTAGTCGCCCTTTGCGCACATTGGTCAACTGTGTGAAGATAGAGAAAACCTTCCAAAATGCAATGAGTGATTGTGATGTTTGGCGAGATAGAGCCAAACTTACCCGTGTTACCACGATCAGATGATGAGGATGTTGAAGAACGACATTTGTTGTGTTTAACGCAGGCCCAGTGGGGGTGCGAGAAACTTCCAGGAGCAATAACAAATTAAGCTCCCCATGGCCGTTTTGTGTGTTTTTACATTGGGCATTTCTCGATGCACATATTGTTGCATCCGCAGGAAACCCTGATAACAATGGTATGTCACATAGTTTCTCAAATTAGCCAAGAGAATGTCGGCAGAAAACCCTACTTGTGAGAAGCATGTGCAACAAATTAAAACAGTTGCGAGAGTCTGCATGCCGCTTTACGTGTTAATTTATTGCAATCTCCGAGAGTCTGCATTAATAAGGTATTAACCAAATTTAGGTGATGGATTTGTCATCCATGAAAAGGACTAAATCTTTGAACTTGAATTGCATGGACTGGCAAGATGAAAGGGGAAAAAAAGTATTTGCTGGGCAGAGCACAATGAAACTTTTGTATGTCTTCTTTGGAGAACATGTGGGTATGTGGTTGGTATTCAATACAATTCTTAGGGTAGTAAGTGAATGTATGCATGTGTGTTTGATGTATTTGTATTTGCATGCATTTATGTATGTATGTATGTATGTATGTATGTTTGTATGTATGTTTGATGTATGTATGTACGTATGTTTGATGTATGAATGTGTATGATGTATGTATGTATGTATGTTTGATGCATCTGTGCACGATGTATGTATATGTGTATCTATGTATGTAGAAACACGAACGAACTACCGATCAAGTAAATTTTTATGAATAAGCCAGTCGCGTAAATTTTTGTCAAGGGTTTTGACGTCGCTTCTGATCACGATCATGTCCCACTTTAAGTACTTGTTGAGCAAGGGGTTAACAATTCCTGATAGTTAAAATATTTGACAATTAATAAACGTGCCATTCACGCTTGAAAGGTCTGTTAGAAGAAAAGTAGAGAATTTTTCGTGAGTTAGTTGGTCGAGCTACCACATATCTGGCTATAACGTCACTGTTCACAAGCTGAAATTACCACAACCAGTTGTGTTACATTTGGACAAGCGAAAGCAGATTTTGCATGGATGAAAATATCAGAAAATCTGTCACACCCACGTACATCGTGAGAGAAAGCTGGTCAGTTCTTATTGTAATTGCTAAATATATTAAAGGATTTTCCATTAACAAATGTTTTCATTGGTCAGCGTTACCGCCGTCGGTGGGGAATGAGGCTTAGTTACTCCAAATATTCAGAATGAGACACGTTTCGTGGCTCGTGTAAATTGAAGGATTTAATGTGCACGGATTGGATTATTTGGGGTAAAGTAATTTTAGAAACTTAACGGGAAAGTGCCAGGTGAGAACAACTATCAGATTTATGATAAAAAACCTTGGTACCAACTCTAGCCTAAATTTTGTATCAAGACTCCTTAATTAGTAGCATGAATACCTTTAAAGTAATATGAAATGCAGATAAAATATTGTTGGCGTGGTGAAATATACGTAGTGATTGTTTTGCCCCCTTTTAGGGTATGATATTCACAGAAGAATTTTTTAAAAAACAAAAGCATGGACACGTGTATTATTCTATTTTCATATCAATAATAACATGCCAAACCTAAGAAGAGAAATAAATGTGGTGGGCCTATACTTGTTTCCCTTAGCAATAGTTATATTATTTCAAAGATTTTAATCGATTGCTGTGAGTTTCTTATTAATTTCACATATTTTCTCCAGATATTGAACAATATGGCATACCCCAACTATAGCGTTGGCGTATTAGTGGCATAGTAGCTCCGCGGCACGGTCGACACAGTAAATTGGCGATCTGGTTACTTTTGGTGTAAGGGAAACAACCCTGCACTGCATATGTGTAACACGAGAGCAATGAAAGATTACCGATTTTTTTTAACGAGAAAATTTAGAGGGATAAATATTAGGAATTTAGGAAGGGGTAAGGGTCAGACAAAGATGTCGACTTTTGTTGTAGATTGAAATTTGCGAATTTTTTTTACCCCAGAATGAATGAAAGGATATTTATGCATCATGTAAAATTTCCTTCACCTCCAGTAAAATGATCTTGTTCACTTTGCCTCGTTTGTTGGTGAAATAAATGGTGATGGAGGGGTGTACTGACCACACAGAAACAAAACTAGCAGTACTTGTTTCATATCGATTGATTTGAAAGTAGCTGTTGATATTCCGAGTACATTTCAGCTCATGGGAGAGAGAAATGTGATCGAATCACGTAACAAAAATGCAGTTTTTTGTATGGGAGGCGAAAGGTGAAGATTAAGTGGCTGTTGCATACAGGTGTCATTTTATCTTAAAGAAAACTTGTGACCCAGTGATGAACAAATTAATGAATGGCTGTAGCTGACAGGCACTCGGAAGGACGTGTGTACCATTTTACACAGTCTCTCATAGTTTGCGTATTGCACACAAGGCACAGAATGAGTATATTGCAGAAGGCATAAGAAAACTTAAATATAATAATAATAATAATAATAATAATAATAATAATAATAATAATAATAATAATAATAATGCTTGATTTTAATTAGCAAATCCAAAGAAAACTGTACAATAATAATAATAATTGTTAATGATATTAAGATTGATGATGACAATCACGATGGAAATAGTTCCAAGATTGTGTTCAGTCCGAACGTTTTAGAATTTTTTTTTAGTTTGTTTTTGGCCGCATAATGGTGCGAACATCGGCCATTGAGTGTTACGGAGTCGGACGATGTTAAGAAAATACAAGATTCTGAAACATGTTTCACATCAATGAAGCAACAAGACCTAACAGTTGTGTAGTAAAAAAGTGAACGGGCGCGAGATGACTAATGTTGCGATATCTAGGGATAAACGTAGAGAAATTTTAGAAGAGCCGAAATTTGAAAAATTAATCCAAGGAAATGTTTGGTGTGCGCAAGGTTTGAGTTGACCTCGGAGCAGTTGGACATTGGGAGCAGTTGGACATTGGGAGCAGTTGGACATTGGGAGCAGTTAGTAAAAGGTTAGGGAAATGGATTCATAGACTGGGAATAAAATTGATGGGGGAGAACAGAACACTGTATTACTTGAAAAAGCAGGGATACTGAGGAGAACACAATAAGGGGAGATAAAATTTATACTTGACACCATAGCGTACTAGCAGTAACAAGCTGTTTTGTAAACATATCGGGCCAGAAGATCATTGATGTTAAAGTAATAGTCATCATAAGGTTTCTCTGCCAAGTTGTTAGGATTTGATGTTTCAGCAACAGCAATCAGTACAAAAGCGCTTTCAGTTATAAAGTACTTTTGACCTTTCCAAACCTGAGGAAAAAAAGAGATGGAAAAAGTAGATAAACTTTTTAAAAACTAATGATAATGCATAGAGTACTCCGTTTAAAGGAAAAGAAACCGTGCAGTTGCCCATCACCTCCTCCTTTGCATGAAAAAGAGTTGGTAGAGTGCCTATAAGGAAGGCCACGTAAATGTTCGTGGAAGCAAATGCGTGAAGAGAGAGAGAGAGAGAGAGAGAGAGAGAGAGAGAGAGAGAGAGAAGAGAAGAGAAGAGAAGAGAAAGGGAAAGGACAGGCTATGTAAACTTTCAGAAAGCGATGCATCAGCCAGGCCAAATTAACTATGTTTGTTAAAGTCGCAACATTCAGATAAAATATTGAGTATTATTGATGTGGCAGTAAAATTAATGATATATTGAGAGATAGGTAAACAAATTTAAAACACCATAAATCCAATATTTTTGTGGTACACAGTTTTTCAAAACAAGAATATGATACATTAAAACATAAACTTCAAATTTGCCAGAATTTAGGAATAAATCCAAATAAAACCAAAGATTAACTCATTAAATTGATCCCCAAAATATTATCGCCCTCGTGCGTTTGCTTTTCGATTCACCATAAATTTGAATAAGAAACTCGCAAGTCCATAGCTGTTCGTTGCTGTCTCCCTATATTAGTCAATTCGAATAATGAATTTTTATTGGTCGTCTTTTGATGTGGCAAGTCCCCTGTTTTTCTCCTTTCGTGGTGGGCTTTAGTTTTATTTTGAGACCTTTTTGATTGGGAATAATTTAAGAATGACGTTCCTTCAGAAATTATTCATTTTTTACAAAAAAAACCCCATACATTGCACTGAAATAAAATTCACCGCATTTTTCTTACTTTCAAATGGAAAAATATGAATGCAGGCAAAAATGAAAACAGTCATTAATCATTGACGCACAGTCGCCTGTTATTGTTTTTGAAAGGAAGTTGATTCCATGTCAGTTCAGTTACATTTCAGTTGTGGGATGAAATTTCATTGAAATGAATTTTGTGTTTATTTGATTTCCGGATATGTTGATCTCAAATTCTTGCCCGCGGCTTAACACCCCAAATCGGAAGCATGATTAATGCTTTTTTTGAGCATGACAGTCAGCATTGGCACTTCGGTTTCAGTTTTTAATTTTTGATGTGAAGACATTGTGAAAGTTTAAGACTTAAGTGTCTTTCCACGCCTGAGACTTGTTTTTGTTGAATCTTCTCTCACCCATAATTATTTTACGGTCAACTCCTTTAAACCCAGCTTAACCGCTCACAATACTAAATACCAAAGTAAATATCATGACCCAGAAAAGTTTCGTATTGTAAACGACACTTAATGTTGTTTTTCTTAATTGTTCATAAAGAAGTTGGTTGTTTGCTGTAATTTTTTAAGGGATGTGGGGTGTTGAGTGCAGATGGGGAAGTAGTAACTTGAATTGAGAAATAAAAATTTAGTAAGATAAATTCCAATTTTCGTCATTATATCTCTTGTGACATTTATTTTCACAAATCAACATTCAAAATTTGCCGAGCTTCGTTGGACACAAAGATAGGTGTTAAATCAAAAGTTGAAGTGCCTTAACAAATTTTCATTCACTAATAAAATTGCTTACAATTTCTGGACGGAAGATTGATTATAACCTGCGAGTCCCTCTAATAGAGTGGTATTTTTATTATGTCTTCTTCTCCTCCTTTATGGCTGCTAGTCCCGCATTGCAGGGTCAGCCGCACGGGTCTTCCGCCTCCAGTTTTCTCTTTCCAAGGTCTCTTCCGATGAACACCGAAGTAGCTCATATCCTCTTTCACCTTATCTCTCCATCGCTTCTATGGTCTTCCCCTTGGCCTTCTTCCTGGTACTATACTTTCCAGAGCCACTTTTACCTGGTGTCCTTCTTTCTTCCTCCTCACATGTCCGTACCATCTCATTCTTTTCTCCTTGACCTTCTCATTGATGTCACTCACTCCCAGTTCTCTCTTGATGTCGGTGCTTCTTTCTCTGTCCCTTAGTGCCACGCCTTTGATTCTTGTCAACACCCTCATTTTAGTGGCTTCCAGTACCCTCTCTTTATTATAAGTAAAAGGTGTAAATATGGTAGTAACGCCACGCAGTTTTGTATTTAGTATGGAAAACAAGACTGACTTCGTCAGAGACACTTCGGCTTTTTACTCCACAGACTGAGAATGCACTGCAGTCGCGGGCAACTCCTAGAACATTTGTCACAGCAATTCAGCGCGTGTGGATTTTGAACAAGATAAAGCTTTAATTCTTGCATCTTAATAGTGCTTTTCTCGGTTTGATGGACAAAATGAATAATGGTTCGCATCAACTGAAAACAACTTCCAAAAATAATTTGATAGCAAGATTCGGTTTTATGTGCCTTTATTCCACAAACGAGAGCCAAAATTTTGTTCTGCAAAGATAAAAAAATGTAAAAAAGTAAAAGTAAACGTTTTTCAATTAAAAGTAAAATTAAAATTCTCTTTTCGATGGCTTTCAATCTCCCATTCCAAATAACTTCGGCACAAAAAGTAAGTATGAAGGCATGGGAAAGTAGGGTCGCTTTTGTTCATTTTTGTGTTAGTGTGCGGCTTCTTTTTTTTTTTTAAAAAAAGAACACGTTAATTGAAACCTTTCAAAAATGTTGTAACTCGGCGTTGTGCAATGTTTTGAACTTTTGCGGCCCATCACAAAGGTAAAATAAATAACTTGACAGTTTGGTCTCAAAAAATAACTTTTCTCTAAGAAAAACCAGTCCCAATTAGAGATGGTCCAGACTGGTCTAATTATCTTGAATTTCCGTCTGGTGTGATGGAAAAGTTGCTATGGATTCAGACACCGATCCATGTCTGCCTTCTGGGAAGTTGGATTATAAACAATTTAATTTGCTGACGTTGCGAAATGAGAAGTTTAGAGTCGCAGTTGCAGCAATGATAGGTCATGCACGTGCAAAGATGAATTTGACGGATTAAGTTTGATTAAATTCATACTTTTGTTGGTTGTTCTAGTAAGTTTTATTTGCAGCATAATTGCGAAGTGAGGATTTGTGGAAATTTCGAGGACTGACACCGACAATGAAGAGCATTAACGCACTTCTTTAAACTTTAAAATTACTTGTCAATTCATCTTTGAGGTGTTATGGCCATATTATGTTACCCAGCTCATGCAGAGTTTATTAGTTATTGCGAGAGGAGCAAGTTTGGGCGGCCAGAGAGATTTCTAAATAGTTTTGTAATCACATCATGGAAGATATAATTCATACGATGGGCATCTCACGAATTATATGTTAGATGTGGTTGCAAAACTTCTGGAAAAAGCGTGAGGTATTTCAAGAGCATGTAATTTTGTTCCAGTTCCCAATATATCAAAATTTTGCTTTGACAAACCTTCCCGATAAATGAACCTCCCTTCTGTTTGTCATTTTGTAATCAGGCATATTGTAAGATAGGACTGGAATGTTTACTGCAGGATTTATCTTCTCTGTTGGCCCAGTTACAAAAATACAGAAAGAACAGGTGCCAATACTGATCCCATGCTCCCGACATCCCGTCCGAGCATCACTTTCGAAAACGAATGCAATATGCGGGGTTTTTTTCCTTCATCGTCTGATGATATAATATATCTGCTATCGGGTTTTTAAGATTTTAACTACCAACTAAAAAGCGAAAAATACACCATTCAGTGTCTTAAATTGTCTAATTTAATACACGCACAATTAATACACGTACAATGGTTATAACTCTTTCACAGCTTTCACCTTCACCTATTCCTCAGTTTGGATGACCGTGGGGACACCACAGATGACCTTGTAACCACGCCTCTCCAATCTTTTCGATCTCTCGCATTTCTCAGGGCTTCAGTTAATGTACAATGTTTTTACCCTTGGGTGTTGTCGCCCCATCTCCTCTTCTGTCGTCCTCTCTTCCTTCCTCCTTGAACCGTGCCTTGCAGGAATGTCTTTTTAAGTTAATGTGATATTGTTAAATGCCCGTACCACTTCAGTTTACGTTTTCTTTTTGTACAACGTATTAATGTGAGTTTATTCTCGGTTTAACAAAGTTTATCTGGTCGAAAGGACTCGACAATAGTTTTCAATTGTATGTTTAGCATGCATGCACGTTTTGTTAAATGTTTGCTTTGGAGACGAAAGGACTCTTGAACCAATTGTGTCTCGTTTTTTCGATCTACCACATGTGAAAAATGTAAAAGTAGTACAGTTTCTACGAAAAGAAAAATCCTGAAAAGGGATTTGAAAAGATGCTTGCGAGTCACACAAAGAAAGGGACATTAAAATAGTTTAGGAGAAAAAGACACAAGGGAGACGTTTAATGAAAAGCTAGAATTGTACTGCAGCAAAAGTATTTGGTGTGAATCAATTGTGTGGCTTACGTGTATTGTTAGTGAAAGAAGTTTGTTCGACAGTAATAAACATTAAATGAAAGAGAAAAAAAACTACGGTGATTTTGTATAGTCTGACTAATTAAGGTAGTTAGTATGAAATGGTCAGCAGGCCAGAAATCCGAAGGATAACTGATAATGAAACTGGATTGAGTGCTTTTAAAGAAGACATTGTTATGGCTAATAAATTCACTACGATTTTGTGATGTAAAATACTTGACGTTATCACCGCGGCACTTACTAAACAGTTTCTTTTTTATCTCCTTGTTTTTTAGCTCAGACAATTTGTATTATTCACAAGGCTTTATCATAAAGCCACTTCCCCTTTGCTCTTCGAGACGAGGATTATCACATCGACAAGAAATTCTCTGTCATCAATATAGACAACATATGGAATATATTGTTGATGGTGGCAAAATCGCCTTACAAGAATGTAGAAAACAGTTTCGTGATCTGTGGTGGAATTGTACGTTCGCAAGGGGACGGTCAAGAGGGTTTCTGATACCAGACCTACCAAAAGGTAAAGACGTAAATATAAATATATTAGATATAGAATAAAGTAATCAAACAGAAAGAAACTAGATTGTTACTTTAGAACTCTGATTTTCTTTATATTTCATTACTGTATATCAAGGTCTGGATTAAACTTCATTGAGCACTTTTAATGGTATTGATCTACCCTCAATAACTATAAATTATATATATAAATTTTAAAGAAAATTTTATAGGGCAGAACTATACATTGTTTTGCTCTAAATATGGATCTGCAGCCCTCATTCCCAAACAAACACTAATCACGGGGAAAAAAAATTGTTTTAAAATGTCAAAGTGAGTACTGAAATAAACTTCTGTGTATTCATTTTTAATTCCTCTCCACAACTTTCTTCACCACTGTCGTCACTAGGTTTCCGTACTCTGGTCTCGAGTGCCCACTCTCCTTCATTGTCAGTTGTCCTCACCTTCTCAGGTCTCCCCCACCCCAAATTCTATCTCACCTGGGTCAAAAATCTTCAATTGACTCTTTTTCTTTCAGATCATTATACAATTTTTAACATTTATATTTACCTATTTATTTAGGAAATAAAGAAGCAGCGTTTGTTTACGCCATTGTAGCAGCAGGTACAATGCATGCAGTCAGTAGAGCGTGCATGGAGAGCAAGCTACCATCTTACTGCCAATGTAGCAGAGAACCGAAACCGGCAAATTTACATTCGACTTATCAGTGGGGTGGATGCAGCGATAATTTGCCTTATGGCTATGAATTCAGTAAAAAATTTATTGACGCCAAAGAGGAATCAAGCGAATCTGTGACTGAAAATATCGAACGAATACTAATGAACCTTCACAACAATGAAGCCGGAAGATTAGTAAGTTATGATACATACTAATGTGTATAAATTAACGATACAGTTGTACTTTTCTTTCAAAAGGTAATTCTTTGCAGACGTTTTTTGTAAGAATAACTTCATTCGAATTATGAGCTTAGCAACTTAAATTATTCATAAAAATGACGTAGCGTGTCATTGAAGTAATCGAAGAAGATAAGTAAGAGAGTACCTGCCATAGCAAAAACGTTTATTAAAGTCCTTGTCACAGACTCAGAAAGTATAACGATAGAAATGTACTGTGTACAACTTTGATAACGAATGGCTAAATGTCAGGCAACACTAGCCGGAAGGCAAGTAACTAGGGTTCCGTGTCATTGTGCCTCTCTCCCCATACATACTCCAATCAAGCACTCGTACAGACTCCTTTCTTGTATATTACAAGAAAGGAGTCTGTACGGTGCAGCTTCAAAAGGATAAGATAAGACCAGCGAAAAGGAGTCGGGGGCTTTGAAATATAATTTGACTGCTCCATAAATTTATTAAACAAATTGGGTTTTCTTGACGTCGGCATGCTAGGCAGTCACAACATGTGCTAGAGACGTTGATCGATAAACCTCTTGTTTACATTATTTGTCAGATTCAAAGAAATCATTGCAAACTAAAAAACCTGCCGCAGTTAAAAAAAGCACAATTTGGAACGATTTGTTAATTTACACTACAGTACCAATTGCTGCAGGAAAATCCATTGGCACAAAAGCGACCGGTCTTGACAGCGAGTCGCTCTTGCCTTTTCTGCGAAAGCTGGCGTAACTGAACTAAAAAACCATCCATCGTAAGTAGACAGAGAAGGTAGAAAATCTTGGGGATTTTTTTGACTTCCACCTAGAATGGCTAAAAGAACGAAGGTCGTACCGTGGACCGGATTAAAAGAATTGCTGGGACAATCAACATTTAGGCGATTTGACTTGGGCAACAAATCCTTTTGAAGTTTATTTTATGGGGCGCCTGTGTCAATCATTTTTACTTACTCATTGATCTGTGAATATTCCTCTAAACTAAGCTGCAAGCATGTTTCCACCTACTTTTTCATTACATGAAATTTCTTCAGTTTTTTACTGCGTAGATAGAGGCCAACAGTAAGGATCCTTTAGAATAATCATCTTCATTTTGAGTTAAAAATCGTAAAGGCCTATTAGGGACAGGCCAGGGTATGGACAGAACGAATTACCAAAATGATATGGTACCGAGGACTGGTAGCTCATTTGGCAGAGAATGTGGCCAAAAGAGTCATATGCGCTGGTGCCAATCCAGTTCGGTGGTAATATTTTTTTTTACTTTTCTGGTCTTATCCATTAAATAACTAGTCATAGTCTTTCTAGTCTTACTCATCATGACCCATGTTTGAAAAAATGCGTTTTTCTAAACTTTAATAAAAGAACATTAAATTTTTTCCACAACATTTAGTAAACCCGAGCCTTATTTCAAAGAAAACACAAATACATACCGTCTTTGAAAGATGGTATGCGATGGTAGCGATTTTAAGATGATTTTTAAGCTTCCGTCTCTTTCAAGCGCCAAGGGGACTTATTAGAAAAAGCATTGCATACCACTAACGAAAAATTTAGATTTACATGTTCATTTAGTGATATAAAGCTTTTTAATTTGAGACATTAAATTTGTGACTGTGACATTTGTTACAATGTGACAGGTGACATTGTTTTCCTTAATTTAGTTCTCTAAAAAGTAACTGTTACCTAACACAAGAAACAAAGATAAAACAACAATAAACAATAAATCGAAAAACACTTTACGAAGACGTTAACACTGAAAAAATTTCATTTGGCATTCATGTTTATTGAAACTATGAATACTTCAAATGTCAGGCGATTTGAATTTGGCAGGCCGAAAATTAATAAGAACTGTATTATACAAATTAGAAAGCAGAGCAGGTATTGTGATTACTCTTAAGTACCTAATAAATATATAGCAATACAATCCGAAGGGTTGTTTAAAAATTTATTTAAGAGGAATTGTAAGTTTTTTTATAATTTTTTGCCAGATCTGAAACTTTTCCTTGGACGACACCAAATAACGCCTATTATCTGTTTCCAGGTAGGCCCCCATTGTATCCTTCACGAGCGTGATTGGACTTGGCTACAGGAGAGTTAAGGGGTTCAAGAGGACCCCCTAAATTTAGGCGTTACCACCTATTTCATAAACCATGCCTGTAGCCCTTTCCTATGTGGCGGGCTACTGAGCCTTCAGTGCCCACTCGTGACAGTTTCTTGTTTGTTTCTCCGCGTTTTACCATTCTGTTATTTTTCTCCTTGCCTCTTGTTCATAGAATTGCAAACATTTATATTAGTAATTCCAATGCATGACGTTATAGTCCGTTGGTGCTCATTAATCCTGATTACAATTTCGGTTGATACCAATAATTTCTATTTAATTCGTGCACCTTAAAAGTCTGCTATTCGTTTGATCTGCAGGAGACAGTCATAATGAACAGAACATATTTTATTGTGTATCGCGTGCAGTTAGCAACAGTAATCCTCAATGACCATCCAGAATAACCTCTAAATGACGTGTGAAGCAGGTGTGACTTAGTATGGGTAAATTTGTAGAAGTCATAAATTTTCCGGTTAAATCCTACACATGATTGATAAGCAAGTGTTCACAGAATAATTTCCGTAAAGGTTAGATCATATCACTTGCAACTTGGATGTTAACTTATGACTCAAGCGTCAATTTCAGAAACGTAATTGCAGAGGTTCTGTTAAGATGGCAAGTAGTGCTGCAAGAAACAAAGCATTACCTTCATTTGGGTGATCAAAGAAGTATTCCTACAATGCATTCACTTCTGACGAGCGCCAATCACAATGAAACACCTTTTCTTCTTCCCCCCCTCCCCTGTTTTTGTACCAACTTGTTTTTACCTGACTGTAAAGATTTCCTTGTGGTCTATCTTTTCTTTCGATTTTATTATTTTGCTTGTTCATTTTGCAAGCTCAAATACAATTACGTGGAAATCAAATTATGAGGCATTACTCAATGCCTTGAACGAGATTACTTGTAATGCAAAGTGTGCTCTACACCAAAGATGGCGGAAGCAACGACTGACAATTACGGGCAAATTGCTGAGTCGTATCTACTCACGCACATATGCTAAAATTATGCTACAGATTACCTTGATTCCGCTCTGAGATCAAGATTATAAATTGTGCATGTCCTCTGAAAAAACGAAGTTATAGACACAGAGACTAATTAGCAAGTAAAATTAATTTTATCAGCTTTTTAGTTAGATAAGAAATGTAGATATTTCTCAAGTTTACTATCTATCCATCCTCTCTCTCTCTCTCTCTCTCTCTCTCTCTCTCTCTCTCTCTCTCTCTCTCTCTCTATCTATCTATCTATCTATCTATCTATCTATCTATCTATCGTCATTTCCAAATCATTAAAGTCTACATCGTTCAGTTTTAGGTTAATATAGACAGTAAGATAATTTTTTAATGAGTTTTTTTCATTTCTAACCCCGCTTTAACATTTGTCTAAGAGACTGAGAAATGGCATGACGTTTAGAGAGGGGAGAAAAGGAATCTACTACCGTATTTGCACTTTTTTACTTTTTTGTTGTTGTCATTATTACGTTATTGATATATTACACTATCTTTTTTTAGGCTGTTATCAGGCAGTCACGTGTTCAATGCCGATGTCATGGCTTATCAAAGGGCTGTGCCGTTAAGACCTGCCACAGACAACTTGCCGCATTTGGTGATGTTGGAGATTATTTAAAAGATAAATACGAGAGCTCCATAGAAGTAGAACTTTCAAGCCATATCAGAAGCCACGATGGCTTAAATACAGAGCTAAAACTTCGTAAAATTAACCCTCAGTACCAACCAATGACACGAGAGGATCTTGTAAGCATTGAAGATTCACCAAATTATTGCAATAAAAACTACGATGAAGGCTCATTAGGGACACGTGGGCGCGTGTGTTACAAAACAGCTAACAGTCTAAGTAGCTGTACCATACTTTGTTGTGGACGTGGCTACCGCACCGAACGCCAACTTTACAAGGACAAATGCGGCTGTCAATTCGTATGGTGTTGTTTTGTTACATGCAAGACATGCGAAAAAGAGATGAATGTTCACTACTGCAAGTAGAAGTCCATTTAGAGCATGGTCAAGTTTTAAAGTGGAAATGTGAAGATATTTATAAACGAGTAGTGGAAATGGGAATTGAAATTGCAAACAATTGTGACCGCTGAATACAAACTGCTCATTACTAGTGCTTATTATTGGGTTTTTTAACATTATGCGTGATCTTATATTAAAGTGATAAGTAGAACTGGAGCAGTGTTTGCAGGGTGGCCTGTTCAGTATCCCTGTACATTTGTTTTAGTTTAAAAGGAGACCTGTTAGTGTTCTTATGTGACGATGTATCAGCCTGGGGTAGAATGGGAAAGAAGCAACTTCCAATTCTACTTGCAAACGACAACCGTTTTGAAACTGAGCTTTAAAGCTAACGATACTGTTGTTGATTTCCCCTTGCCGATGTTTGGGAGACGGCTCTGTGGTAACATTTTGGCAAAATACCAAGCTGCGTGTGAAATCAAGAATCGCAGCTACCAGGAAGTCCCAGCTGCAGATAAAGGAAAAAAAAGACGAAACCTGATTGTAGCTTTTTACTACCAGCACATCATTTATAGTTCTATTTCGGATAGGAGACTTGAAGGGGCCTCTCTGAACATTAATTTAATGGCAGTTTTGTTGCTCCAAGCTACAAAAAGAGTATACATAGTATTTATATGTGCATAGAACAAAAGCGACTCTGTTTCGACTGTTCATAACAGCCCAAGAAAGTCTGCCTGTTGGTTGATCTCAAATTCACACTGAGAAGCCATTTGGGTGAAATAGATTAAGCTAATAGCTGTGTTAAATATGCGAAGTATGCAAATACTTTCTTGTTTTAATCATTTGGCATTGTGTAAATATTTATGGTAAATGTAGACAGGGACACATTAAGCACAAGCGTATAATGTAAAACAGGTTGAGAACTTAATATTGAATGCCGGAGTTACAAAATATATGAACTTGAATTACTTAACTGACCGTTGAAGTTGTTAATTCTGGCCTTTTGAACAATAACCCTTTACAGCGTTCCATGAAATGGGATTACCGAGCCTTTGTTGGAATGACTTGCGTCGTTAGGGTAACCCACGTGTTATCCACCAATCATTACTTTGGTGAGAAAATGAGTTGATCCGTTAGCAAAATTGTTACTTTTTTGGGTCTACCATGTTAAAAGGAAAAAGCTCAACTAAGATAAATAGAAATATACTCTTTTGTGAAATTTACTGTGATTTTAGTTAACAATATCTTGAATCGGCTTGGTTGGAAAATAAAAACAGGTCTCTACGGGTAGAGGTTGCCATTTTTTAAGCAGCACTTTAGCACATATTAATTTGTACCTCTGGTTTCTAGCCTTGTTTTAAAACACTTTACAATTCATTCATTCCTCCATTTATAACTCTTTGTCCGTGAAAAGTTGTAGACATTTGGTTCACTTAAAATATAGCGTTGGGATAGGAATGAAGCTTGTTTTTATTAAATGATATAAGAACCTAAGGAGATAAACAACCAATATAATGTAACCCATTTAATTGGGATTGCTATGGTAAATAAGGCAAAATATCATATAACTGAAAAAGTGGGTATTGGTTGTTTAGAAAGCCTTTGAATCAGCTTCGGATGTTTTACTTGTAGTCCGAAGACATCAATGCTTTATTGTTTATTTTAGCAATGGCGTTAGACCTACAGCTTTGCATTGTGGTAACAGTGGTTTTTATTTGGTCTTGCCTAGTCCCTGAGAAGAATCGGCATGCCGGTGATCAATTAGAATTAAAAGCAACCGAAACACCTACCTGTGAAACATGTCCTGAAAGCGCGTAGACAGACAATAAAGCGCCAATTTCAACAGAAACCTGACAAGTCAACAGAGAAACTGTAGTGACTGGAACACCGACAAAATAACTGCTGTTTAGATTCAGTATCACACTCCCGTAACTCTCTTGTTCACTTGTTAAAAGTTACAATAACTAACTACTCCGTCCAAAATCACGGTTTATATACTCTAACTTATCTAAATATAGAATATCATATGACAGAAGTTCTCGAAGTTCTATACCATGTATGGTATGCTCAGTCATGCTGACGTTACAGTCAGCTGATGTCTATGATGCAACAGAGCTGACTCGTCTCTTCTGGCACAGTCCTTCTAGTATAATGTTCAGGTTATGTTTCTTTAAATACTTAAGCTAAAGGTTACGTAACGAAACAAACGAGTCTCTAAACGAATATAGTGTCCGATTCCCTACAAAACTGAAATTCATAATTTTTGACGATTGGGTGACTAGCAGAGTTGCAGGCATCTCCCACACAATACAGTGCATGCTCTGCTTTAGTTCCTTTGAAACGTAGTGTACTTACCGCAAACAAAAATACAACCTTTTTTCTCGCCATATTTTTTTAAGTTGGCTGACCACCATTTCAGATAATTAATTTTCTGCCTTAAATGGTGTACATCAAGACCATAGCCAGCTGAAATATAAAATAGCTCGGTAGTTTATTGTTGCTACAGACGTTAAAAAATAATAGGGGTATCCCTTGATTCGTCTGCAGCGGTACCAAAAGACAAAATGCCAATTTTTTGAAATTTTGACGTGAAATCGGGTTTCAGAAAAGAATTTAGAAAGACAAAACAAGCAAAACATCAAAATTATGGCAAACGGTGATAGGTTATATATAGGGGTCATTTTCAGATGTAAAATATGAAGGGAGATGGGCAGATGTTTAAAAGGGAGAAATAGCGAACAGATGTTGGAGTGTTAAATAGTTTTCAAAAAGCAATTGTTAATACTTCCTTTGTGGTAATCGAAAAAGAAAATAAAAAGGACTCGCTTTTTGCCCTTTGTTGGTGACATTTTTCTACACCTTTGTACTGAGGGTGATACTTACCTTTTCCTTCAAAGTAATACCATGCATTTTGTTATTTATTGATGCAAAGTTTATTGTAGCTACGACCTGAAAAATTGCAACATCGGTATTATCAAAGTCTTGCGCAGAACTTTATTCAGAGGGATCCATATTCAATTACTTGAACACTATTATTGGGAATCAGGAATGGATTATTTATTTTGTAAAAATGCATGAAATGCGTGTTACCTGTAGCATCTTGCGTTACTTTTTCGGAAAATGGTTGGGTAAGAAGTCTTTTGAGGTAATGTGAAACATGATTCGATGCTTTCGATATTGGGGAGAAGAAAAGTTTTGAAAATATGAATGTTTTGTCGTCGTAGTGATAATTTCCAGTAAAAGAAGAAATAGCACACCGTTTTTCTTTTAAATTACAATCTCAATTAATGTACGCTTTGGAGGTAAGAAGTTACCCCGTGAAGTTATGTCACATTGAAAAAAATAAAATGGAGGATTTAGAGCAGATGCTCCTTCAAAATGTGAAATATTAAATAGCTATTGCATACTTACTTTTGAAAAATACTTCATTTAAATTTAGTAACGATGCACACCTGTGTGAGTGGATGATTTTAAATTGTATCGTAAAAGGTAATACTTTAATCTATGCTGGAAATCTCTTTGACTGATAACTCAGCTTCGGGTGCCGCAATGCTCTTTAGAAGTGAGATTAAAAAGACGGGTGTTAACTGATTTTCCTTATCGAGAAACAATTAAAAATTGATTTGCTTAAAAGTTTTAAAGCGGCCTCTTATTTTACTCTTCTCTTCGTTTAATACCCACTTTATAGCGCCATGAACAGTAGATAGAGAATGTAGGACAGCACTACAAATGACTATGTTTTTCTTCGCCAGAGATGTACCAGTAGACTTAATGTCAGGCGATAAGGTATGTGAGCTTTATCATTATCTTGAGTCTTAAGGATATCTTTTCTTGCGTTCGGAGAGAGACCTACTCCCATTTTCAGCCAAATAAAAAGGGTACTGATACAGCTCGTTTAAATTTTCTTAGAGATGTACCAGTAGACTTAACGTCAGGCGATAAGGTATGTGAGCGTTATCATTATCTTGAGTCTTAAGGATATCTTTTCTTGCGTTCGCAGAGAGACCTACTCCCATTTTCAGCCAAATAAAAAGGTAACTGATACAGCTCGTTTAAATTTTCTTAGAGATGTACCAGTAGACTTAACGTCAGGCGATAAGGTATGTGAGGGTTATCATTATCTTGAGTCTTAAGGATATCTTTTCTTGCGTTCGGAGAGAGACCTACTCCCATTTTCAGCCAAATAAAAAGGTAACTTATACAGCTCGTTTAAATTTTCTTAGAGATGTACCAGTAGACTTAACGTCAGGCGATAAAGTATGTGAGCGTTATCATTATCTTGAGTCTTAAGGATATCTTTTCTTGCGTTCGCAGAGAGACCTACTCCCATTTTCAGCCAAATAAAAAGGTAACTGATACAGCTCGTTTAAATTTTCTTAGAGATGTACCAGTAGACTTAACGTCAGGCGATAAGGTATGTGAGCGTTATCATTATCTTGAGTCTTAAGGATATCTTTTCTTGCGTTCGCAGAGAGACCTACTCCCATTTTCAGCCAAATAAAAAGGTAACTTATACAGCTCGTTTAAATTTTCTTAGAGATGTACCAGTAGACTTAACGTCAGGCGATAAAGTATGTGAGCTTTATCATTATCTTGAGTCTTAAGGATATCTTTTCTTGCGTTCGGAGAGAGACCTACTACCATTTTCAGCCAAATAAAAACGTAATTGATTCAGCTCGTTTGAATTTTCTCAGTGACGACCTCCGATAGTTGTCCTTTCTTTGGAGTTCCTTTAACGTATTGGAATTATTGACTATTTGCCTTGTATGTATTCTTACCATGTGTTCCCCCTCCCCCCAACAAACAGATCCTTTTTTTGGATGTTCTTGGTTGTTAGCAAGGTCTTTTAAACAGCTTATCGACAACACGTTTGTTAAATTTTACGAAAGTTTTCTGGATTTTTATGATGGCTGATCTCTAGATTGTTATTGCAAATAGCATTTACTGATTTATGGGAAAATCTGAAGACCATTTTGCCATGGCTCTTGATATATCCAAGCGTTTTAACAATTTATGGAATCCTAGTTTAATCCTTAAGCTCTCTGTCTACTGTATTGATGGAAAACATCAAAGACATTCCTTTTCGTTGTCACGTGGATATAACGGGCGGTTGTGCGTTTACGGACTATTCTATCAACGACGGCCATCATGAGGTTTTATTCATGGTGAAATAAATATTTGCTCTACATCAGTTATCTTTTTAGCAATGTATTTCAGTTTATGAACAATTATCCTGATAACATTGCATTGCCTTCTGGTTTTGCTAGCAATGCCTCTATTTTAGCTGGAATAACAAGAGTATATTTCTGATTCTAAATGCCTTTTAAGAAATAGTGGGAAATCTGTCTGGTAACTTTGAACAGTGCGAAGTCTATAATCGGGTGTTTCGGTGGGTATCGGAAGTTCTATTGTCCATCCATATCCATCAATAGCAGGCCTGTGAAGGCACTTGCACCCTTTCATTGAAGCTCTTACCAACTTACCGGAACGTGATAACATTTATAAGTCACGTATTTTACAAACGAACCAGTGAAGCCAATTAAAAACTTACTAGAAGTTTTGCTGTATTACATTAGCATTATGTCATGTAGAATGCCAGACTCAAGATGAGGTTGTGTTTCGTGACAATGCAGACGTATTATTTTGGACTGTGGTGTGATAGTTGCTGTTTGCTTACACAGGTGATACAAAGGAACAGACATGATAATTTCGAAGTATACGAAGCCAATGTGCCAGATGGGTAGAATAAATATTTAGCAAAATTAGTTATTACCGACTTTTGGAGGGCATCACATGATGAATTATTATATAATAATTATTAATTATAATATATAATTAATTATAATTATATTAAATTTATGTGTCATATATCTTGTTTTAATATAGTAATTCTTTCTATGGGTTAAAACAGTAAAATCAAATGAAGATTAAAAATGTGAGATAATAGAAAAAAGCCACATTACAAAGAAAATACTCGTGATTACCTAATTACTGCAAGCCTGTTTAAAGCAAAGCTACATTTTCGGTATTGTAAAAGTGGCTGACGCGACTTCGTCGTAATAGATAATTATTAAACTTACTCGCTTTTGTAAATGAGAAGGGAAGGTAACTTATCCTGTCATCACGCTTCAAAATAAGGAGGTAGAATTTTGATAAACCCCAATGCTTTTCCATCCATTTATAAGATGGAAGATTGGTCGGTTTGCTTCATCGCATGATGTGAAGTGGAAGAATTTCCTCCAATATTATTGATTACTGTCGTTCCACACTTTACAAAGAACTTAACCAGCTGTTATAAAAATTTTTCATCTCGAGATTAATGTAAACTGTAGTGCCTGAATCGTTTAAACGAACCCGAAGTTATCAATAAAATATATGCAGATAACCCTGTAGCACCGAAAAAAAAGGAATATAGTAGAAAAAAAGAAGAGAAAATCATGCTCCCTGTAAACAGGCTGACCATGTTTTTCTTGTAGAAAGAACCCATGCCCCATTATGCCAATCTCTAGTTAACGTCTGAATTGACTTTGCAAGTCCTTTTTGACGACTAACAAATCTCCTTAGTTCTAAGCACGTTTCCACTGGCTCAGATTCAAACAAGTGCTAGGAGTATGTATAAGTAAGGAGTTAATCAGGATGACCATATATCTTGAATACCTCACTGCTTTTTTCTCAGCTAGAGAATAACCAATAGCAGTTGGAGTAAATTTTATTTGGTTGCAAAAAACATAACCATGGTTCGGAAGCTGCAATCTGTACTTAACATTCATCAACAGTGGCGCTCTTATTTTTTGCACTAATACCGATCGGTACGTGGACTTCTATGTCATCTTATCCAATGAAATGAGTAAAATTGGGTCCATTTTTGCGAAGCAGACACTTTGATGTGATGCGACGATGAACATATGAAACAAAACTATGCAGAAGGAAGTCAAAAAAATAAAGTTGGGATAGCTTCGATTAACTACGCTGAACAAAGGATACCAGGGGAACTACAAATATAATGACGTTGCGAAGGAGCAAACAGATTTTTTTAAGAAAAACAGTTCTTGAATTTGATCAAGTTAGTCCGAAAATGCGGAGCAGAGTTTACATCCGCATGTAAGCTTTCTCAAAAGCTTCGTTTGTGGAAAACTGATTAACGCAGGGTCTCAGCATATGCGGTTTTGTCAATCATTTCTCCGTACCAAAAAAACAGCAGGTTACACTTTAAACAACTACTTTACGAGGCTGATGTTGTGGTTTTAGGTAAAACAAGAAACAGGTATCTCCTTTCTAACAACTTATCTTACATTGTAGGTGAAAATACTATTTATTATGTGCAATTTCGAAAGAAATGAAGACTGGAAACAGAATATCAGGTTATTACAATGCTGTAATTTCAAATTTGGGATTCAAATCCTCATTAACCTGTCTGATATACAAGCTAAAGAATAGTAAAGTTGAAATCGAGAGAAAGGAATTTCTGGTAGCATGAGCTGACAACCCAGGTGAGGTCAGGCATAATGGAAAAGCAATTTTGAAGGTTCACCGTTTTAAGTATCTCCATGTGTGATAAACGTGGATAATTTTGGTACATGTTAAACAGAACGATGAAACAAAATAGCTTAAGTAGTAAATTCTGAAAAAAACTTTGAAAAATGAGAAGCATGAATGCAATTAAGACTTCCTTTTGGGTCTTAAAATGCTCACAAATTTAGCACCACAAACAGAAGGAAATTTGCGATTTCCGACTCATGGTTTCCCAAAACACAACCAGTTTGGATTATCGCGAAAATTAATCAATATTACTTAATAAAATGTAAGTGAAAGTAAGTGGATAACTAAAAACTGTGCAACGAAAGTGGATACAAGTTTGGTCACCAAGCGAGAAGCAAAGAGCCATGAAATGGTGAAGGCACCAGAAAGAGTGCATTGACCAAGGGAGTGGTAAGAACCAAAAAAACATCACGGTGCGTGCACCAAACTAGTCGCATTATTGTGTTTTATGTTCTAATATTATCGTTCATAGCAAATATTACATTCTCCAAAGTCCAGTGGGGCAAGTCCAAAATGAAATACAAAGTTGTGCAAGTTTTGTGTTACATATATTTTCTAAAATATATTTACATATTCATTTCTATCCGATGTTTATCTCCTTTACACCTTTTATTGCCATCCCGATCCTACCACGGTATTCCATCCCCTTTGTGGACAAATATTTAATTTTGCCGTTGTAAAAATTACTTAAATGCCTTAAAAACAAACAAATACTACCAAAAAGCCTATTGTCGACCATGGGTTGTTACCTATGTCCATTAAATAATGAAAAATGTAAAGCCAAGACGTGTAACATAAACAAAAGTGAAAATTACAAATTAAGACTCAAACAGACCAATTGCAGAGATACGCAGTCAAGTTTTTAAAAAACGATGACATCAAATCCTATCCAAGAAACGAAAGGAAACAAAATTGAACAGTCGTAAAATATTTACTCCGCCTTCTCGAATGCCCTATCTCGAAATTTCAAACGAAAATGCGTATGTAGATGCGCGTATTTTTGTGACTTTTGTGCATGGCTTTAGCAGCTGCGTCTGCGAAATTCAACAGCCAACGGTAAAATAGCCCAGTAAGCTTTCACAACCCGATTTATAAAGAAATTTGGTCTCGAAACGTAATAAACTGTACTGTCTTTGGAGGATAGGAAAAAACTTTATAAAGTACAAGCTGCAGGTATAGCAGGGCCAGAACTGGAGTAAGCGCAACGCAATGTTTTTGTGAAACAAAGTTATGTGCAACACTACAGCAACTGCCTTGTAATCGTCAATGGAAGGCAATTCGCATTCATTTTCAAAATATAGGCGAATAATGAACAGGTATAACTAAACAAGGGTATAAGTGTTAACTTTTAAATTCAAGAAAAATTAACTTTTCAGTGAAATATAAATTTTGAAATCCGATGGCAGCACATTGTACACCCTGATAATGATCGGAATCAATAAAACACCAACTCATTGTCACGCATCGCACCAGTGGTCAAAACTTTGTTCTGATTCTAATGTGTTGGTTCAGCACAATTGACAATTCTTTTTCCTCGGTCTGTCCATTAACAATGTCTGCGAAATCTCAAAAATACTACTAAGAATAAAAAAAAGTTCTTAATAGGGCTTAAAGTGTCATTGCTTATCACATCGATCTTTCTCTACAGCAATCTTCCCCTATTTCAACGCGGTGAAATGGTGGGTTGTGGGCGATCTATCAAATTAAAACTATAAAAATTGTTAAAACCCATTTAACTGGCAGCAACTTTTCAAAATTCGCTCCTTATCTTCACAAGCAATCATAAACGGTCACGATAACATCAACGCGACGAAAATATACTATTAAGGGAAATTAGATAACTGGCGTTATAAATACGAATTCTGTATGGCGGCAATAAAAATCGAAACGAACTCTGGCAATATTATAGTCTTGGGAATAACGGAAGGATTGCTCCGTCAAACAATTCATACTTTCTTCAATTCAATGCTGAAAGCATACCCGTCTCTGTAAAATACTAATTTTCTGAACCTTCTGAGTCTTTGCGCGGAAAACATTCAAGATTACCAGAGAGTCGTAAATAGATGGAGACGGCAAAAAACAGTGTCATAGCAAATTTTCTCTCTGTAGTCATAAAAGTCGACGCACCGATATTTACTCCACAGTAAACGAGAAATGATAGTGGTGTCCATTGGCCTCTTCGTATACTGGCAATAACATCTTTTATATAATACTGTGCATCTCTCTCTGAGCTGACGTTAAAGTCATTATCATACATAGTACTATTTTTGTACTACACACAATCGTGTTGACGCCTACCATAGCTCAATTTATTTTACCAATGTCAAACATGTTGTAAACGTAACTATGCATTCACTTGGACTAGGCATGTTTATAGAACTTTTTAAAAAGCTGAGCTTCCTAATAATATGCAGAGATTACAGTATAAACTAAAACTGCATAATACAGCCATGCAGTCATGATTTGACATCACTGACAGAACAGGACTAAGTCAATGTTTGGCTTTTCAGTTGTTAAAAATAAATATCAGCAACCAATGTGATGGATCAAAGTGGTACATTGCTGAAGAGGTAGGACACTGATTCACCGTTGTGAGTACGTCGGATGGCTTCGGAGAGAATTGGGGAAACATCGATAACCTAGAAATAAAAGAAAATGAAATCGAAGGCATGGAGTTTATGAAAAACCAAATGAAAAATAATATGGGAAAAAAAAGTTTTCTATGATGATTTTCATATTAGGCAAAACAAGAGTTGTAAATGAATAACGAGTCTGGAAAAACAAAATCCCAAGAATGGCAAAAACATGCAAATAAACGAACAGGCACATGTGGGGATTAATCATGCTTGTATCCAAATACCATGAATCCAAAATTTTGGGCTTTTTGGCACATCTTTAACGTCTCTGTTTTCACGGCTCAGTCACGTAAATTTCGGCAGTCATATTTGTAAAATAATCTCAACCACTCTTCAAATTCAACTTCACACTTCCTCACACTTGTCACAGACACAAAACAGGATAAGCTGTTGAGTGGTCCTTTCACATCAGTCTGAGAATTTACAAGTGGAATTTTATGTCTTGCGTAATGTTTTCAATTTGTCACGTGACATCTTAACTTATCGAATGTTCTGCACGGATAAACACTGTTTGACGTGTATTGGGTCGTAGTAAAATGTTGATTGTCAATAAAAAGACATGCAAGTACTTTAGTGCTTGTCATCGCCATTAGAATTGTCATCAATGCACAACAATAACATATTACTTCTGTTGTCCACAATAATAGGCTTTTGAGGTCAAGATTAATTTTCTTTCGTAATATTCCAATTTCAGATCGTCCTTCACCTGAACATTTAATTCCGAATTTCTTTTCAATGTTCAAAAAATGAGAGAATGAGAGCACAATTAAGAGCTTCTTGTATGTCAAAAAAACCCTCTTTATACCCTTTCTTTTCAGTAATACTCTCCATCTTCTTCTTCTTCTTTGCAGGTTCCCAAAGATCAGGGGTCTGCAGCACGAATCTTCCTTCTCCACAGTAGTCTTTCCATTGTCTGTTCATCTCTCACTCCTTTCTTCTCCATGTCTCTCCTGATAGTATTTCGCCATCTCAACCTCTGCCTTCCCCTTGATCTCTTTCCCTTCACTGGCTCTGCCCATGCTTTAAAAATCCAATCCTGTTCCTCTCTTCTTCGAACGTGGCCATACCACCTCAGCCGAGCCTCACGTAACTTTTCTGCAATGGACACTACACCTGCACTAGCTCTTATTTCTTCATTTGTGCATCTCTCCATCAAAGATATGCCCATTATCCACCTCAGCATTCTCATTTCTGTGCGTACAAGCAAGTCCTCCTCAGATTTTCGCAGTGCCCAAGTCTCTGCTCCATATAACAGCACAGGCCTTACCACAGTCTTATATATCTTGACTTTCACTCTTCTTGGGATTCTTCGGTCACACACAACTCCTTTCACTTCCCTCCACTTGTTCCAGCCGCACTTCACCCTTTCCTTTACTTCTTCTTCACATCCTCCTGTAATACTCTCCATGTGGTTCATCAAAACAGAAAAGTGCCCTTGTCAGACACGTCTTTTCACGAGACCAATATTGTCATTACGTATTCCAGTAATATCTTAATAGGGCAAAAATCAAAGAAACAAGAATTAGTCGGACATTACCTCCTTGTAAAATGGTAGGATACTAATAAAATGGCAAAGTGTCCAGTATATTTTAGAGTCGAAATAATTAATAATTATTTCGGCGTCTTAAGTGCGGTAAAGAAAATTTTAAATCCAAAATAAAAATATATTTTCAAAATGGGTGGCAAGTTTAATGAAATGTGAAGTAATGAATAGAGAGAAAAAATGTCAAGACATTTATTCAATCTATTTCACAAAAAACTCCGGTAATGTTACCTTGATTCGTGGGCATTTGCTCATATTTTCTTCTTGCGGAATGGTATTTGTAACCACGAAAGACTCCATATCTGTATCCATAATCCGATGAAGTGCAGGACCTGAGAAGATGCCATGTGTGCAAACTGAATATACCTTGTTTGCGCCAGCCTCTTTAAGTCTGATAAAAAGATACACTCGGTATTTTAGACGCATGAAAATAGCAACGAGTTTTAATAATTTCATACTAAAACGCTTAAGCAAGCAAGTTTAAAATAAAACTGAAGAAGATGGTTTACTACTACACAGAAATATAGATTGTATTACGCTAGGTTTCAAAGAGTGCTTGTGGCACATCGGACTAGTTCGAACACAGTTGGGCAAAACCTAAATATTACACTGTTCTATATTTAGATAACCATATTTATCATAAAATTCATTTCTTTTCATCTCTTTGTTCATTATGGGATGATGACCTCTTTAAAATGCAGGTCCAATTATTGGGAAAATAGTCAACATGATCAGGTACTTTGAGGGAAAACAACTGCAAAAACCTTTTCAAATAAAAAAGGAATGTTTAACTGTAAATCTTAACGAAAAAAACCATCTGCGCTTGACCTATCTTAAACTGAAGGCCCTCATTTGCAAACGTAATTTATTGGAATCTGACTGAAATGCAACGAAAGTTGGTGTTAAGGAATTCCGGTCAAGAAAATATTCACTGCACTCCAAAGTTAGCTTAATCTAATCAGCCCAAGAATCCACTGATCTGTTTCTCATGTCTTGACCATTTAATATTGGTGTTCGGTCTTCTATGTTGATAACATGTAAGCTTCTACAGTTAACTGGCATGTGCACCAGCTGGTAGAGCTACAACTTTACAATGAGAAAAGAAACATGCAACTACATGGATTCAAATAGTTCAAAATACGGGTGCAGTATGGTGAGGAAGTTGTTGTGATGACCAGTCTCAAAATTTTAATACAGTACCATAGTAGCACAAATGAAAACAATAAAAAATGTTGTTACACTTACTTCTGAACTGCCAGTTTCATCGTCCCACAAGTGTCAGCCATATCATCAACTAATATTGCAGTTCTTTCTTTTACGTCTCCAACAAGTACCATACTAGCAACTTCATTTGCTTTTTTTCTCTGAGGAGTCAATAGAAAGTAATCAAAGTTAGAATACTTAGCAGAGAGGAATTCAATTTTGTGCTTGTGTAAATCAGTCAAATTGATCTGGTTTTCCACAGGCTAAAGGTATCAAAGTTAAAAAATTACCAGTGTTGAATGTTGCTTTCTGGTTTTTATCTGTTCTTTTTGGAGAATGTTAATGGGTTATCATTTACTAGAACACGTGTTAAAAAATTAATTTTTTTCTTGTGCTTTCCAACAAAAAATTATAATAAGATAAAATTAATCGTATTAGGTATTTTTCGGCGGACAGTGAATAAATCTTTTGATCTTATCACTTTGCATATAACAAGCAAGTTTTCTTTAACAAACAAGTTCAACCCATACAACACAATAATCTTGTGCCAAATTTTCAACGCGAAAAATGGTAACAATGCGTCTACAATATGTCTTTTCTTAGGGCATTCTACGAGACGGCTAATTAGGCGGGGTTCATAAAATATAAGAAAGGTATACTTAAATTACCTATTTCAGTACAAAGTGGCAGTGGCTTTTGTAAAACGTTTGAAAAATATCAACACAAAGTTTTTCGAAAGTACTACTACAAACGTCCTTCTTACATTCATTTAATGTCCTCAGAGTTAATACCTATTTCTGCAAAATCTTATCAAACCTGACTTTTACTTTCTACGACAAAAACAATTATTTGTGCAACTTTCTCGTCAGTCATTTACAAAAATCATGGGCGAATGTACGAAGACTGCGCTTTTGTCTATTTCAAAACATCCCTTGTCACATCTCTATCGAGATGCATATGGTGATGGTCAGGAATCTCTACCTGCTACTGTCCACGACCTCTATTTATGCAATAAGGATGTCTCTGCAGGTCATGCGAAAAGGAAACAATCGGTTGATTCAGAAAGAGCTTGCTGAACAACGTCCACGAATGATCATAATGATAAACAAAATTATGGGCTCTAATTCTGGGACCAAAGTTACACTTTACCAAGATTTGGGAAACACAGGCTCCTCAAAAAATGGTCTGCGCTGATAAACATAAATGGTAAAACTCTGTTGGATACACAATAGCCCACTGAAATGTCAATGTGATCAACAATAAATTACACAAAGGTTTACCCTGAAAAACAATCAGGTATACAATTGTTTCTGTTCGTGGGTATAAAACCTTGGAGAAAAAATAGGAACCTATAAACTACATTCCAGTACACGTATTTTTGCTTTGATTTTCCAATTCATATATCCAAATATCTAATATATGTCTATGGTTAACTTCAGACAACTCAGGAATATATGAATTGGTAACGATTTCTAAGTTAATCATGGTGGAAGAAGATTAACACAAAGCAAAAACATTGCTCCACGAAAATAAGAAGCTTATTGGGAGGACCTCTGTCTACATGTTTCTCTCTCTTAGTTACATCCTGAATAAAACTTCAGTAGAAAGTTCAGCACAATTAAAATTTTAAAAATGTTTACATTTTGAATTATTAAAGTCTTTTTGTTTCGTTACCTCTTTATGAATTAAAGCGAAGTCTACATTAAGCTGATCTGCTATGGAAGTGACTCTGCAATGTAAAAACGAAAAACAGTAATGAAATAATGAGACTATATCCTTTATTTCTACCACGATCATATTAACTATCATTACCATTATATTTTGTTTAACGTAAAGTTCGTCTTCTCAATGTTTGTCAAACAAACAGACCTTGGATAATAAGTTCTTCGCTCTTCTGAAGATCTCTATCTTTAGTGATGCCAAAAAGCATATTTTGAAGTGTAGCGGTATTATCCAGAGTTAAATCGTTGCAAGTTATTTTGGCCTCTCTTTTTCTAAAAACCACTTTAACGCCCAATATCCATGCATACTGCAACATGCCTGCCCAGACTAGCATCTCAACTGGGTTGTCGTAAAAGAAAAACTATTAGTATTTACGTCATGGCCACGAAATTATCGCTACTCTTTGTCAGTAACACTCCCCCTCTGCCCATATCTAATCAAAATGACTAACAAGCAAAATAGGATGATGGATTAAGGCACATTATAATTCAAAATCTTGCCTAAAAATGTAAGTCTTGTAATTCTCAATAAGTTGTAACAGTGTAAAATGCATACAGATCTCTTACAGACCTAATAACTGACTTGTCAATATCATCTAACTGTTGTTCCCTTTATCGCCTATTAAAAGATGATTGAGTTTGGGTTTGGCCTTTTTAGTTAATGAGCTTGCATTTTAATGGTAAAACGAAATTCGAGAGTTTAACTGAATCGAGACACGTTTTAATTGTAATTTTAAATTCCCCAACTTAAGCACTGTCTTCACCAGAGAGCGAGAGAGCCTTTCTATATACTTGCAAAAACAGTTTCCATAACGTGCCTTTAAACCATTCCCGTGAACAGTAATGACTCGAGTGACGTGTTTTTTCTTTGCATCAATTATTATTGGGGCATCATGCGTAGAGAACAACACAGTTTTCAGGTGTCACTTCGCGTTCTAACTGCATACTCACTTCTTCGATGACATCGAACATCTTTTGAATACCCTTAGCGTGATGATGGCAGTAATAATATCATCTGAAAATGCCTTTACTGGTAATGGATAAACAATCTTTTATCAAGCACTCTTAGACATTCACAAGAATCACCGGAATGAAAATGAGGGCACTGGGAGTGTCCGCAGTTTTGTACCACGTGATACATAAAACAGATCACTGAGTTCACATCCACAAATTACCGAGAAGGATGGTGAATGCTATTAATAAATGACCAATATTTCATGTTAAATGATTTAACGCTTTATAAGATGAACCCATACTCCACGCTGTTAAATGCACCTGTCAATAAATATTTACAACATCTTCGAGCTTGTGTCAAAAAGCATCAAGTGCAATTTTTAGGGTGTAGTCAAACTTCGCCTTTACTCAGAAATGCACCTTGCCAAAAAGTTATTTCATCTAAGAATCTGTTGCACGGGCCTTCAGAAATTTTATACTAAAATGATATATCTGTAGGGGTTCATCAGGGTGGTCATTGGGGTTAAAATTCTTTTTGAGTATCCTAAATATCACACAATGTTTCCAAAACGCCAAGAAACGCAAATTAACCTAACAAAAAAATTCATAATATTCACTATATTTTCATCATGATTACACTCTCTAGGGTCTTCGTAATACACTCTATTAAAAAACAAGTCTACCTTTTAGCACCTCCAGCATCTGGTGATACAATAACACTCTGCTTCCATTCTTGAATGTTGTCTCTTATCCATTTTAAAACTGCTGGCTCACCATATAGGTTGTCTACTGGAATATCAAAAAAGCCCTAAATGAAAGAAGTGAACAGTCATCACAAAAATACATCAATATAAAAGGATTCTTTAGCAAAGCAGTTAAAGTGAATGCTGTCTGTAATATATCCTAAGAAACAATCAATTTAATATAAAAAAATTCTACTACACTTAAATATTTCGTTCATTTCTCACAAGGGAAGGCATTGTCATTTGAGTTTGTGAAATTGATGTAATGTACAATTCAAGGGCAAAAGGAAGCTGCTTTGCAACAACCTCTTGATCTTAAGCTGCTCTTTGCTTTGTTAGATATTATTTTTGCACTTTTTCTCTGGATCAGCTCAATTAATGTTACCATCAACTTTTCAATTCTATGTCCTGTACTCACAAGTTTGACAGCAGTCTGGTCAAAAAACAACACATACAAAGATATTTAGCCTAATCCCAGCAACAACAAAATAATAATCATATATACTACCAGTAAAACAATAAAACACTTGATTACAAACAAGGAAGTTAAAAATAATTACTTTAAGAAAACTCTTACTTATCCTTTTCAGACTACAAACTTATTGGTGCAGGCTTCTTAGCATAACAGAGCCTAAGGGCACCACCATCACAACAACAACTTCTTACTTGTATTTGCGATGCATGGAGATCCATTGTGATGATATGGTCTGCTCCAGATACAGACAACATATTAGCCACAAGCTTTGCAGATATTGGTGCTCGACTCTGAGAAGAAAAGAAAAGATTTCACAAAATGTTATTAAAATGCAACAATTATGTTATATGCATAAATTATTACTGAAGGCAAAATACATCTCATGCGGAGGCAGAGTTAAATAAAATGACCCTGCATAAGGTGGTAACTCTAATATTCTTGTCAATTTTTTAGAAGCCATAGGATTTTGGACTATCTTTTTCTTGACCCCTTTCTTTATGGAGAATTGTGCTCCAATGACACTCACGAAAGTAAAGCTTTGCTTTCATAAATGGGGTATATGTATATTGTAAAGTTCTTGTTTTTCCAAGTTATGGTACATGGAATTTTACTTAAACAAAAAAATACAACCTTGCCGGAGGATGGAGGATTCATGAGTTGTAGCCTGATGACTGTTATTGGGCCATAAAGTTCATTCATTGCATTGATATAGATTATATATATGTTGTACTTCCCAACTTTTCCCAACTTGTTCTTTGTGCAGATATTATATATCAACTGTTCTTACTGTTTTTGATGTTGCAAGTATGCACATTGTCTGGCATGCCAGACAATGTGCCCAGTCTGAAAGTGGTTGTTACCAATAGCTCAGATGGTAAAAGCCAAAGTTTGCAATTTAATTGAAGTCTGAATGAACTTCAGCACAATCTTACTTAATAGATTTTTAATTAAAATTATGAAAATCATATTTGCATTTAATTAATTAATTAATCAATTAATTAATAAACACCTATTTTTGAAAATAATATCATCGTACATATTTCAACTATTTGGACCATGCAGTGCAGAGTAAACTGGCAAAGGAGAACTGAGAATACTTAACAATATACAAATCTACACTTGATTATGGATCAACTACATATCATATACCTGTGACTGTTTAGACAAGTGTAAAATACTTGTGATTATTCCAAATAACTATGAATTTGGGTCACCATGTCATTCTTCAAAGCAGTTGTTGGAAGTTACATTTCTGGCATCCCAGAACAAATTGTATAAAGGCTTTGACACATTATGTATGGCAACGGAGAAAGAAAGCCTTCAAGAAAGTCTCTGCATCTATGCATGCATGGAAAAGTGCTGGAAATTTAAGAAGCTCTACCCTATATGCAAGGGTTTTAATTAACATTTAATAGGAAAATAAAATTGGGCACATGAAGGAAGTGGGTACTCAAAAATGTAACAGCAGCTTAGCTGGTAAGGCAGATGAGAATGAAAGGTAGAGGCAATGGTTTGATACCAGTTTGATGCTGGTTGTTTTTCAGTTTCTTTACAGTGCTAAACCCTTTCCTTCATATTCATTCTAAAAATTTTCACCATTGTAAACCTTTTTACCAATCTGATAGCTCAAATTTCTGTTAGTTTTCCTTAAAATTTGAATCATTTCAAGAGGAACATTCAGATTAAAAACCTTAAATATTGAACAAATTACAATGACATGTACCAATATTCTATTAAAGTGGTAAAAGATGTACCACCAAGAAAGACTAATTTATCTACCATACCCTATACTAATAATAACAACAACATAAATGCTGGGCAAAGAATAATGTCAACAAGAAATGGCTTTTTTCCTACACCAAATAACTAGTGGTCCTTTAACTCTTAAACTGTTGCTAAAAGTCAGCTACTCTGTTAAGATTGATAATTTGATAGCATTCAGCAGTTATATTTATATTCAGATTAAACACATTTTGTGATATAATGAGAAAAGTGACTAAAAATCTGTTAACAGCTGCTAGTCAAAGCAACAAACCTCTTTTACTCTAGTGCCCTTTCTCAATGCTTCAACCAAAAGCAAACATACTCTTTAGCAATCACTACCAAACAACGAATATGTAAAAATAGTAAAGTTTTGCCATAATCTTACCTTGTCCTTTTTATCCTGTCTTGCATATGGGTAACAGGGTATAACTGCAGTAACCCGGGATGCAGAGGCAATTTTGCAAGCATTGATCATGATTAAAAGTTCCATTAGGTTATCATTGATGTCCCCACAACCACTTTGAAGAATATAGACATCTTCACCTCTTACTGACTCTGCAATTTCCACACTAGAAAAAATTAATACAAAAAAAAATTTACAGCTGATAGGGCAAATTTGCATTTCATATTCATCCTGGCAACAATGAAACTGTGGTAGCCAGCATAAGCTTAACTTAATCAGTTCTATCCATTTGTATTGTTATAAAATCTATATTTAAATCATACAACAGAGCTGGCCAGACTACCATTTTATATTCCATCCTGCTTGTATTTGCTTCTCCACTTCTCTATGACATCCCCTATTGACTGTTGAACCCATATACTTAAAGTCTTCTGCCTTTGTTATATCTGTACCTTGCATGCTTAACTTATCATCCTGTCTTCCAATTAACGCCTGGTATTCTGCTTTTTCCCTGCTTATTATCATTCCATTTTTTCTAGGGTATCACTCCACTTCTCCAGTTCTTCTTCAGCCTCATTTCTTGTCTTGCTGCAGTGCACAATGTCATCAGCAAATAGCACTGTCCATGGTGCTTCTTTCCTGACTCCATCAGTGAATTGATCCATAACTATTGCAAATATGCAAGTGTCAATCCCTTGTGGAGTCTGACATTGACTTGGAACCAGTCATCCCTGTAGCACTTCTTATGCCAGTCTAACTGTACTTGCACATGTCTTTTACTGGTATTACATACTTACCTGCTACTCAAGATGTTTTCATGCAATGCCATAATTCCTCTCCTGACACCTGTCATATGCCTTTTACAAATCTACAAAAACATAATGAAATTCATTTTGTCCTTCTCAGTGCCTTTCCATCAAAATGTGCAGAGTGAATAGCACATCAATTGTCTTTTTCCTGACATGAAACCATACTGTTCCTGGTTGACCCCCTCCTCTTGCTTGCACCTTGCATCCAAAACTCTCTCCCAAAATTTCATGGTGTGACACATTAACGATGTTCCTGTAGTTGCCACACTCTTGTGCATCTCCTTTGTTCTTATAAACAGGGATACACACACTCCTCCACAAATCTGGCCTTTCCTAGCACTTCAGGATCCTATTGAAAAGCTTTGTGAGCACTTCTAAACCCATGTCACAGAGACATTTCCATGCTTCAATAGGTATGTTGTCTGGGCCTACAAACTTTCTATTTTTCATTCTCTTTAAGGCATTTTTGACTTCATCTTTGTCTATCCCTCCAACTTCATGTTCAGCTCTCTGGGCTTTTTCAAAGCTGGCTTCCCTAGTATTTTCAGAGTTCAAGAGACATTTGAAGTAGCTTTTTTACCTTTCCAACTCTGCATATTTGATGACTCAATTATGCTGGATATCCTTTAATGCTTTGCCCTTTTGTTTTGCAATATAGAAAAAATCATTTTCACTCTTCTTTGTGTGAAGTCTTTCATAGTGACCCAGTACATGGCAGTCACTTATTTCATTTAGATACCTTCTATAGCAAGCTAGGTAGTCAACTTGGGTACTCCTTCCATCACTTTTTAGGCGATTCTCTGGTCCTCTTTCTTTTTGTAGTATGTGTTTAGCTCTGTCACAAATAGACCTATTTGAGGCAAAATGGTTAAGTTACACCCATGAACTATTAGTTTATCTTAGATGTGTGTTGTACCTTAATTATGCTATTAAAAGCCAGTTTGGTCACAAGACTGATACAATAACTGGCCAGTGCTAGTAAACTCATTTTCTTTCTTGATCAACTAGAATTAATAGCCTGTTGTATGCCCATACATCATGTTATTGATAACAAGGGGAAAAATTCTGGTTACTATATGATTACAGGTCTCACTTTGGATATGGCAAAAAACAAATTTTGATAGAACTATGCTTAAGACAATATTTACTCTTTCAAGCAGGGAATGAAGCTGGGTTGGTTAAAGATGTTCTTTATGATAATGCTTCTTCTTCGAAGATCCTAGATATCATTCAAATATACCATAAGGACCTGTTTGGAAATTTTCAATAGTCTCTGTGCAGGATCTGGGATTATTACAAATAGCTAGAAACAACAAAAAACCCCATCTTGATTAGATTTCATTAAGAATACACAATTTCCTCAAAATTCTAAAGTAGCATCATTGTAGTTCATCAGATATTATCCAGTAGTAACTGTCATGGCAATCTAACTAGTTGGCCTAGCAGAAATGATGCTAACTCCAATAACAAGTGTGTGGACAGATTATCATATTTATACCATACAGTTTCATGTTATATTGCTAGAATTTGGTGCTGAATTCAATATAATATTTATCAACCAATACTTACAAGCCTTGTTCTATATCCTGTATCTAAGCTGACTGTAACGTCACATTTAAAGGTTGTCCACAAACCACATTTACAAAAGAAATGATGAAGCCCTTAAACTACCTAATGCTAGCACTGCTACTTCCTAATCAAGAATCCATTGTTAGGTCTGCTCAATATATTGAGTCATAATGGTTATTTAGTCTTATTACTGGCACCTTTTATGAAATGCATGCTTGATGTAGCAAGATAAAGTAGGCACACAAAATCGTGGTAGGTATTACATTTATACCTAACAAAACCCCCCCCCCAAACCAGCATAGAAAGGATCTTCGTTGTGGTATGACGTACTCAATTATTGCTGCTACTAGTTTTGGGAACAATACTGATAATAAGTGGATTGTATCCATATGTAAAATTTTTAATGAATGTTCTCCTTGAGATCCAGTGTCAACAACTTGAACAAGACTTTTTTGAAGTCAAAGCATTACTGTTATCATTTATTATCATTAACACTACTACTATTCCTTTTTTCATATTTTGCGTACGAGTTTTAGATAGTGTAAACAAGTTTAATGTGATACATTGAAAGCATTGGCAAAAAGATAGTTTTAAAGGTTCCTTACAAGAGTAACTGGTAGTCACAAAACGGTGTCTGGGATAATCCTTGGGTCTCGCCAATATAGACCTTTTTAAAAGCAAATTGTATGTTCTTAAAACGGCAGTTCAACACTCTCCCTTTTCATTGGAAGCAGGAAACTTTGAGTTAAAGGTCAGATGTTTATTTTTCTTTGTCTTTAATTTCTAAAAAGGATTATGTACCCAATGTTTTCTCCCAAACACTTAACCTTGTTGTTCTAATATAAGAATGTACTGTGATGGTTGTAGGTGTAATAAGAAAAACGTACTAGTTGTGCTTGATTACACGTTTAAAACTTTCATTAGTTTCACTTTTAATGTCAAGCATAGGTTGCCAGCCATGTCTTATTACAGAGATTTAGATTGTTTTCAAAAAACAAACCTGAAGGACTGTCAACGTGTTACTGAGTGTGGATTCGGAGCTTAAATCTATTATTAATCCTCGTCGCCCTGAAAAGCAAAACTTACTGGTAGTGGCAATTTTTCTATACAACCATCCACAAACTGTAAAGTAACAATGTTATATTTCTTAATTTGATCATTCTGGTGGGTAAATAGGTACCAACACCTTAATTTTTATGGTGTTCATATTGCTGGAATCGTCTGTCTAGTTTTGCAGTACGCGACAGCCTGCAAGTCATAGAACCAACTGACCTGACTAGTACTCTCCAGTGCAGTAGTCTGAACTCTTTTTTAACATCATCAATGGTCACGTGAAATAAGCTGGAGAGCGTACACTGAATTTCAGTATCAGAATCACGAAAAAGAAAATAAGCATATAAACTAGAGCTCAATCAAACTTTGGGCCACAATCGTATTCAAGACTAATTCCTTACGCTAGCCCTGACAACTTAACAGCCGTGATGACTATCCTATTGGGTGCCATGCCTGGTATATTATTTTGGATTCAATACATAGATCTCTGAATACAAGTTCTAATAATAATTGCCGCAGGTGAGCTTACCTCGTTTCCTTATTAGAAAACTTTCGAAGGTTGCATTTTCCCAATTCCAGACCAAGCCGATCCGCAACTCGACGTGCAAGATCTGTGTGTGAACTACCGCCAAAGACCTTAATGTTCGGCATTCTATGGAAAAATATGTCGTTTTCCAGGTGAGTCTTCTCCACTGAGTTCACTGCACCAACCATGAGTTATGACAATTCCATGCGGAGACAGTCATCAGCGCGCCAGGTCTAAAAGCACAGGGGACAGATAACTTAGATATATTTTGCTTAATGAGCCTTAAAATCATTACCTTAAATGCTTTAGCTCCTTGTGGAAATTGAAATTAAACTACAATGTTTTTGGCGGGAAAGAAACAAAAGATTTCTTTCCACAAAGAAACAAAAGATTTCTTTCCATACCAAAGAAAAGTTGAAAGCAGAATGGGTGAAACTTGCATATGAACAAATGGAAAAAGAAGATTGAAGTGGGATGGATGGAGCACCAGGAGGTATCAGTTAGCAAAGAGATTTCAAATTCGCGGAGCCGTGAAGACTAGTGCTCCTGAGATAACTATCCAGGAGCTATTAGTAGACGTAAGCTCGGCAGTCTATCCGGCCAAATTCATAGCAAGTTAAGACAGAAAAACTTGTGTTACCCTTGTTTTCACTTCATACCCACTGTGAACAAGACCTTTGTCCCAACATCTTGCATATCAGACCGCAGCATTGTGGTATCGAATTTTGAGTTCCAGTCCCAGAAAAACAAAGACAAGCCACGAAAGCAACTCAAGCACGCTCATACCAAGAGGAATAACCTGAACCTAGCACTAACTTACCATGAGAATAGAAGAGCAGAATGAAATCTCCTTGTGTACTTCAGTTCCTCCCTAATGTATTGAAGTACGTCTAGACCTTCTGCAACATCCCATCTGGAATTCAACGAAGAAGCTGCAACATTTCCTGGATTGACCGTAAACCTGGAAGATTCATAAGACCGAAGAAATGTCTATTCAACCAGACAAAGAGAATCAAATATTGGCAAAACTACAAATCTGACGGGAAGGAGTGCAGACGTAGCTTGCATCACGTCACCAAGGGACGATTCATCAACAACATCAGAGAAAATTGGCTGAAGGAAGATAGCAATAAGCTATTTTAGAGATACATAAAGTCGAGACGGCAAGAGAGCCCAGTCTCCTTGCGGAAAGGGACCTTCCTGTTCAGCGACAGTGCTTCCGAAGCCCAAATTCTCCTTTAGAAATTTCAGTCTCTCTTCACACGCCATGGTAGATCCCCATCTCTCCATATATAAGGTACTTCCTTTCCTGACCTCAGCAGCCTCACCATCATTAATGGTGACGTCGCAAAGCTATTGCGGAACCTGAACGCAGGGAAGGCTTCTGGACCAGGTAACTTCCCAAATCCATCCTAAAGATGTTTGTTGATAGTATCACTTTATCACTCGCAGCCATATGCACTTCATCCATTGAATCAGGTGAATTACCAATGGATTGGCTGACAACAAATATCTTCTCAGTCTTCAAGAAAAGAGACGGACATAGACCAAATAACTGCTGCTCAACCCCGCCCACAGTGGAAGCCTGCAAGTTGCTAGAGCCCATCATCTGGTGCCATCTTGACTGCCGTCTGGAAAAGCACGACATCATGACAAAGGAGAGCCATAGGCTCAAATGATTACTCGTATCAAATCCAGCTGTATACCATAATGCAGGACATCCTGTTATCCCATGGTGCTGCTATTAAAACGGACCTCGGCATATTGGACTCCAGAAAAGCGTTACATGCCAAACCCCGGTACAAATTACTACACAAGTTAAACCCCTACTGTGCTAGAGGACCTATTCACAACTCTCTGACGAATTTCCTAACCAAGAAGAAGATGAGATTTGAAGGGTGAAGCGCAAGAGGAAGTAGCTGTCTAACCCGGGTCGGTCAAGGCACCGTGTTGGTCAGCTTGCTTTTCCTGTGCCACATCAAGGAATTGCCCAATGCTGTAAAGCCAACAGTGAGTCTCTTCGTGGACGACTGCCTACTAAACTGTAAGGTATACACCTTCCAGGGTCACCTTGCTCTGCAAACTGACCTCAACAGCCAAGAGGGGTGGGCTACTTAGTTGTGGATGCGCTTTAACGCACAAAAGTTTTACATCCTCTATACCACGTCTAACTACCTCTACAGTCTGGACAATACAACCCTTAATCACGTTGAGCAGAACAGCTCTTTTTACATCCAAATAGGCTCCAGCCTGATATGGACTATGTACATAACTGGACTCTGTAAGGATGCATAGACTACCCTTAAATTTTCAAGCCAAAATGTCCAAAACTGTCGAGCTTTGTGTACACGGAGCAAATACAGTCCACCCTAGAACCTGACATAGTAGTGTGGTGTCCCCACACTAAGCAAGACAGCAGCAAGCTTTAACGCGTCCAGAGGCAGAGACCCCTTTTCATAATGAAAGACTGCATACAAGTCAAGAGAAGTGAGATGCATGGTCGAAATGCACCAGAATTACTAGTTGCTTTTACTGGAAGAATGCCAAAGACAGCTCCGACTCACCCTGTTGTACAGGATTACCAGCGGCGTGATTTCGGCCATACTATCAGAGGCCTTTTTTACAAAATCCGATTGAAACAGGAGAAGGTTTAGAGAAACGAGGTATGCACGAAATGAGATACAGAACATCGTCCTCCGTCACGTCACTAACAACAGTAGGGATCCTAGATCTGAACCACGGGGACGAAACATTATAGAAGTTCTTTCTTCGTAAGAATATCTCTTAAATGAAACCTCCTCAATGACGAGATTATCCTGCAACAATCTGGTGAAGCATTCACATCTGCAGTTTGCAGACCAGGGGCTTTTCCCTTCCAGCATTATCAGCCCTTCAACTGTACAGAGTTTTAATCTGCTCTTAACCCATACTACCACACCACAACATTCAACTAGCATGGATTGTGGAAGACTTTTATGTTATCATGTTAGCAACCCTGGATACATCCAAAGTTACCTAGGCAGGTATAATTGATTTTTGCGACTAGTACTTATTCATCATCAAGTCGGATATCCAGATCCAGATCTTGATCAAGAAGAAATTCATAACCCCAGGAATATACAGATCTAAAAGGTGTTGTCAAAGAAACTTCTTTGGCTTTGTTAAAAAAAAAATAAAGATACGTAATCACCCCGGGGGAGACTCTTTGAATTTTAGGTCGGGGTAACTTTCTTCGTATTTGAGGTCCGATATTTGAGAACTTAGAAAAATATTTGAAGTCTCATATTATGAGGATCAAAAATAATTATTTAGGCTAAACATGTTCAACGAGTTAGCCACCTCTATTTTCCTAAGAGAAAGAGGTTTTTAGCATATGACTTTGAGTCTCTTAAGAGAAAATCGTTCCAAAACACGTTTTCAATAAAATGCTGATTTTTTTTAAAAAGTCGATTATTCGGGTCTTCTAAAAAATGCTTACCATATTTTGGGCTCGAGACAATTGCCTGTCATCATCACCCCTACAGTACTTTAAAGAAAAGAGTCTTCAGGTGAAGATTCTTGGAAGAGATTGACAACTGAGAAGAAAAGGCTGTGAGGGAGTTAAAAGAGGAATATTCTTTAGTTCATAAGGCAGAAATTGCAACAATGGCGAAAGAACAGCAGTCTGTTGGAAATATCCTTAACTCTCTCCAATTGGAAAAGCAGTCAAATTGCCATGCATTGAAGATTTCACAACATAAATGACCCTTTACATCAGCAAGATTGATTTCGAAGAAAATCTGATAAGGAATCAAATGTATACCGCTGCAATTTAGGTAAGCCCACAAGGCACCCTGGTGCCCTGGAAAAGCATTATGTATCTTCACATCATATATTGGGAGGGGCAGAGAAATATGCTTTTTTGTAAAACAGAGGGGAATAACTAGCTGATTTATTAGAGAACGTGTCTTACCCTATTTGTGTTGATGGGTTATCTTATATTTCCAAATAAGTGCAGCCTTTCCTTTTCTATGAGAATTGGCTTTGATAATTTGAAAACCTTAAACAATTTCTTTGGTTTGTTTGAATGTGTGGGAATGTGTGGGTGGTCTCCCTGCCGAGTCTCTACTTTAGTCATTACTTAATCTATATTTTTCAAAGAATAGCTGAAGATGATTAAAAGACGCCTGCAATAACATTTGGTGGAGCAACTACAATTAAATCTCTTGCTTGGAAAGTGATATCAAAATTGCGTCAGATGTCATATATGCTCACCGCTTTACTTATGTCAATGATCTCATTGTCAAAATTGCCATTAATGAAAATGAGTTGGTGTCAGACTCTTTAGGCTTATGTCAGATAATATATGAAATTGTCGGGACATGTGCTAAAAGCATACTGTTTCTTTAGAAAATGGAGAGGTATTGTGACTATAAGGAGAAACTAATCTTTTAAAGTCTTTGACTGCAACATCTTTCTGTAAGTACAACCAAAGAAAAGGGGGCAAGCATCGTCCTTGAAATATTTGCATCACTTGACAAAGTGTTGAAAAGATTGAGAGAATATTCATTAATCCGCAAGGATACTGCATCTAAAATCAAAGAAAATCTCAGGAGTCATTTGTCATCTCTGAATATCTTGTTCATCCTGAATGCAACAAAGAAACACCTCAACTTACCTGAGAAATTTCTGAAACTTTAGGCAATCAAAACTTCAGCTGACAATGGTCTTCCTTTAATAAGACATATTGTATAAAGTAGTTTGAAAGCATTCTAAAAGAGACATTAATTATTCATTGTGTTACAGATATTGCAGGTGGACAACAAAAGAATGAAGTGCACAGACAATTTCATGGTTGTATTTTCTACCCACAGTATATCAATTCAATAAAGAAGAGACACTGTCAGAACTGCGGCAATCAGACTGTGGCATCATTAAAGCTCTTATTTAAACTCTTCAGGAAAAGTCTAACAAAGAAGACTGAAAGACTTTTTTATGATCCAGATGTTTGAAAATCTTTTGCTCTTCTGGGAGATGACTTTTGTACCTTTGAACACTAAATTTTAACAAGAAATCAGTATTGGGAGATACACATGAGGTTAAAGCCCTATTACATGAGTTCTCTAGGATCAGCATTATAAAAAAGAACATTCCACCTAACCTGGTGGTACCTGAATGGCTAAGGACTAATACTAGAGAAAGTTGCTCAAATGACATTATATTAACAGGGGAGTTTCTCGGTATAATAGATCAAAGTCTTAATGAACAAACGTTATATGTTGATAATTGAAGTTAGTATGTATGTGTTTTTCAAAAGAGTATTTCCCTTTTATAAATTCATGAATCATATTTTGATTACAAATGCCTTTCTCCTAACTTTTGCCTCCTTCCTCGCCGCCCTGTCCTCATTGCCCTGTTCTCGTTCTAGTCTCTCTGTATACAGCATTGCAATTCCTACGTCCAATACGAGTAGACAATGTCTTCTTGGTTTTCCTTGTCTATGATGTCATTGAGTCTTGAAAAAACTTTGCATAGGGTTTCGATTGGAGAGAACATGCAGTTAAAATTGTGTTGTTGACACATTCCGCTCTGTGTTTTTTTCATTTCTCCAAAATACTAAAAATCAACCAACTCCTCAATTTCTTCCTTTTACTTTTCAGGAATGTCCTTATCTCTTTGGTTTTCACCAATTCTATCAATTTTCAAAATGTTCTGCTTGTTGTAGTAATTTGATTTGATTTCATTGATTTCATTGCATTTATTTTCTCTTTGCAAATAAAAAGAACAACTTACCATATTCAAAGCTGAGTTAAATAAATCACTAGAAACCTCCTGTAGCATTCATCTGGTGTTCCAATTAAAAGTTTAGATGTTAATTCTAACGTTTACATATACAAGAATTAATACACTGTATTTCTGACTTTCTGAAATAAAAATGATTGCTTGATTTTGTGCATAACCTAGTTGACTAATGGGAAGAGGACAGTTTTGCGAGAACACATGTTATGGTTCGTATAAACTTTTAGCTATTGATTCTTATATGCAGGTGTAAAATACATAGGAATCAGTGTACGTAGGACCTCATTTTCCAATGTCAGAGTCCACAAATAAAAGTAATATCGCCTTTTCCAATCATCAAATGTTCATGATGCACTGGTGTAGATTTTGAATATGTTTGACACAGTCTAAACAAAATCATTTTGATGATAAGGATAACATTTCTCTCAAGCATTTCCCATGCCTTTGATAAATATGATCCTGATATCTATGCTATTTCTTTTACTTGCTTCAGGAGTTTCTCTCAAAATTGGGCCCAGATTAGGGTAACATAATTCTTCTGACAGGCATCAGGTCACAAATAGACGTCAAGCCAATGACCACCACATAACCACTTAACTGGACAACTGACCTGGAGGAGCAAAATCTGTTTTTCCCTTACTTTGGAAGACACGAATTTTATTCAAAAAAAAAGTACCAAAGGGAAAGCTTAGCTTTTTCTTTGCAATCAGTGCAGCATGAAAAATAAGCTTTACCTGAGGTGAGAACAAATCTACTGCAACAGAACTGGTTAAGTGCAAGATAAAACAGAATAAACTAAGTACATAAATTAGAGAAATTGAAATACGAGGCTTTCGCAGCCACTGATCAGAGAATTTCACAGAAGGTACTTCAGATCCTCTTTGAAAAAGTGGTGACTCAAAGAACATTCGCAAAAGGGAATGCTACGTTGTCTTCTTGAAGCGTCAACGTATGCAATAGACGAAAAGAGGCATTCAACTGTTGCTAATGCATAGCGGCGTGTAAGCATGACTTTACAGCCCATTATCCATAACGAAGTAGCTTATGCTTAATTTTGTATCAAATATTGGCAAATATCTCCAATGTCGTTAGTTTTTTTGGTTTTGCACTATTCAAAGATGAAATTTTTGAAAACTTTGCATTTACTTTTTAATTTCCCTTGTCGGTATTCTTAATTACGATGTTAACTTGTAACTGAGGAATCGTGAGTATATATTTAAACACTGAGTATATATTTAAACGCTTTGTAAAGCACTGCTGACGCTGTTGCTTTACAAAGCTTTGGGTGATCTGGCGATAAGGCACTCATTGATGACCACATTTCAGTGTTTGTTTCTGGAAATCGAACGCTTATTTCCTCTTTAAAAAAATTGGTCAGGTCAAAAACAATATTCCTTAACGTATATGCGTCATCATTTTTAGTGCTTCCAGCATGTGTTGATGCATCTACCACAAAATCATTCAATCGAGATGGCACTCCTGTGTTTCTTTGGGACCCCCTCTCCTTCCCTTATGTTCCTTCTAAAGTTCCCAAATCCGCTGAAATCTTTTGTAAAGAATATATATTACGCATATCAAGAACATTAATGCGACATTTATTTATTACTATCAAAACAATTTGACAAAATAATGATGAAAGACTGGAACCATTGAATTGTAATATTTACTATTCCTAAAAATTCGCTTAAAAAGTTGTTCAATAAAACGAAAAATGGTTTTAAAAACTTGATCATATAATGCCTTGTAAATGACTCTATGCTCACTTTTCACTGATTTTGCTGTAGTGCATTGCTTTAGGCAATCAATGATTAGTTTCATTAATTATCTGTTATTAAATCTGGTCATTTGCTTTTGATTACTACATTAACAATAGTCGATATAATGAAGTTAATTTAGTATCTTTGGAGAAGAACAGTGAAGAAATGGCAGGAAAAAAAGTCAAGCTAAAAGATTAGAGTTAACCTTAGACTAAAAAGCATATGATGTAGGGAAGTACTCAGAGCCGAAAGAGTTGCCGAATCTTGGAACCCGTGGGAAAAAACTACAATAATAAAAAGATTTGTTAAGACGAGAGACAACAGCTGGACGAGGATGAAGACATTGAGGGAAAGGAACCAAACGAGATGCAACACATTAAGCTGTTACCAACAAAAGGGCTAGTTCTGTGGAAGTCTTTACATTGAAAAAGGAAAAAAGGAAAACCATATGGGTGGTGGGTCCAGACTCGTATTGGCTGATACCCTCGACCCATTATTACCAGCTTGAAAACCTCAATAAAACAGTTTCCATGATAATACCTATAAAAAAAAGACTAAGACAAGCCACGTTACGTCGATGAGATTAAGGTTGAAGAGTGACAGCAAGACTTTGATTGAGTTTATATTCAAGATGAGAAGTAAAGGCTATTTGAAGGATATTACGTTAATCAAATGGTTGCTTCTTAGCTACTGTTAACAAAGAAATTTGGTGATGAATGTGGTGCATAGTTTTCAACAGAGATAAAGCCAACAGTTCTGGCTTGAATTCAGTACCGTAATACTTTTTGTGAGGTGCTAGTAAGTCAGTTTTCAAAATGTGTTACTCAAATCCAGACTGTTTTCTCGGTGGCCAAAGAATAAAATTAAAGGCTATCGAGCAACTAGACTAATGGCAAGGTGTAGATAATAACAAGATTTTTCAGACATAACTTTAGTCATGGATTTTCTCTAATTAGTGGGTTTGGAACTATTCAAATTGCCCATCACATTATATTTCCAGTTTTCCTTTCTTCTGAAAACCGGTTACTATATTTAATGCAGATCAGATTGGTGAACTGAAATATTTTAAATACGATCAGTATTGTCAGTAATACGGTAGATTTTTTCTTTAATTTAAGATTTAATCCAGCTCTTTTTATCTGTTTTAAGTCCATTTTCCCAATCAAAATTGTGGTTAAGATTTTAACTATTTCCAGCAACGTCTCTCTTTGTCATTTTCCCGCTTTCAACAGCTAGCAATTTTAACCCAAAATGTCCACAAATATCCTTTTTATACCAGTGTATACAGAATGTTTTCTGTATCAGGTCCCATAAAAATCATTGCTTTTCTTTTCTCCCAACTTTTGACTTCTCTAAAAGATAGGGTAAAAGATTTGATTAAGTAAAAACTGCACCCAGACTTTTGTTGTTACAAGATTTTATGTAATCTTTTGAAAATTCCCTTGATAACAAAAATGTAACCCTAAATACGGAAAATGCAACCTTAAATTGCTTTCATTCCATAGGCTTTATTGCTTCCAACTCTTAAAGTTACATTTCAAGCAATCATTTTTTCTGTTCTAGTGTATCTTGTGTTAATGTTTTCTATTTTTAACCAGTGGAAAACACGGTTACACACATTTTCCGTCCAAAGCTTTTCTTGTGCAGATTACACTGCGCGACCAGATTTTTCATGCTCAGGTTTGATGGTGCTGAGTCCAAAAGGGACCTTGGATTTGCTTGATTAGCTACAGTGTGGGTTGTGCAAAAATGGCTCACATTCGACAAAAGTGCCATTAGTCCTTTTAAGTTGTTTCCGGTGGCTTGTTTTAGGAAAAGGTGAAGTACAAGAATATCCAAAATTACTTTTATTGAACTGTAAAGAGATGTATTAGGACGATAAAAAAGAGAGGTGGAGCTGCATATTGTGTTCTGCAATAATCATCGTCTCGTTTAAGAAATTTTCGTTCAGCACAGCAGTTTCGCTCAAATATTTCAAGTCAATTTAAAATTGTCCGGAAAATTCAAACAGATGACATTCATTGTCCTCTGAGGACACTTCATTGTATTTTTTCAGCCTACCACAGGCAATGCAGATTAAACATTGAATTGAAAGAAAAGAGGTCACCATTATAAGACAAAAACCACATTTAAAAATCTAATGTGCAGTTCGTTCTGAGGGAAACGTTTTTTGCTTTCCGTCATGAATTGATTGAACACACAGTGCATTGGTATGGTATTGTGTAAGTATTCCTGCTGTGCAGTTAAGAAGCCATGGAGACACCGTCAATTGCATAAGATTCTGCCAATAGTAATTTTAATCTCGATCCCAATAATACTGCGAACACTATGGTCCCAGTTGGTAAACTTACTTTGTTTGAAGACCTGATATTTTCTTCTCTTTGTGTCAAAGCTTACACACGTTGGGGTTGTGGATGGTTGGATTTTTTTCTTAAGTGTGATTTTCTGTGTTGCAGGTGGCTATTGGTGCTACAGTATTTTTTTTCATACAGACAAAAATCAAGTGGTTTCATCGACGATGTGTGTAAATAGTCCAGACAGTTTCTGGTATACATGTGGCGAATTTACACCAAAAGCCAACATCTTACTTTTATGCATATCGTGCTTACATTCACGTTGAATTAGGTGGTCGGAACAAAACATGGGCTCCGCAAATGTTTTGGTAAACATGCTTGGAAAATATGAGTCTTTAGACTTTTGGAAAATTTACGTCCTTGAGACATGCTATTCCGGATGATTTGGCTGGAGCCACAGAACCATTTACATGACTATTATTTCTTTTGGATGAGCACTGCAGAACTGAATCAAAAGAAACGTCGATTACTCACCTACCCAAGCCTTCCCACAACAATTCGACCAGTTCCACATGTCTCAGTTTTTTAGAAGGATCGCCACACAGAAGACGTCCAATCTGACGCTGATATCGTGGATGAACATGATGGGCAAGATCCTGACTTTGTGCAAGAATGTGCTCCTCAAACATTTACTCGAAGTAAACTCAATGATTTGGTTCGTGACGTAGGTCTGAGCAAAGGAGTCTGGAGAACGTTTGGCATCAAGACTCAATGAAAAGCACTTGTTAGCACGAGATACAAAGGTAACACTTTACCGAAACAGAGGTACATAATTTATTCAGTTCTTTGACGAGAGCGATGATGTTGTCTATTGTACTAATTCAATGAAAGTTATTCTTTGTCTGGATGTCCTAGCATGCAATGCTCCAGAATTGAGGTTGTTCCTTGACAGTTCCAAGCGCAGTTAAAAATGCATTTTATCTCGTAACACCAAGAGGTACGTACGCTTCAGTACCCGTAGGATATTCAGCAATATTGAAAAAAATACAATGGCATCAAACAAATCACGAAACATATCAGCTACTCGCATAAAAAGTGGTTATATGTGTCCACTTGAAAGTGGTGAATTTTCTGCTTGGCCAACAGAATGATTAACCAAAACATCCCTGTTTTTGTGTATGTGGGACAGTAGAGCGAGGAACCAGTACTATACAAAGGAGTGGCTATCGCGAAAGTTAAAAGTCGGTGAAGAAAATGTTAGCAATGAAGCTCTCGTTCCCAGAGATTAAGTCTTCTTCCTCCATTGCACATTAAATTGGAACTGATGAAACAGTTTGTCAAGGCTCTAAATAAGAGAGGTGACCATCTTGAATTTGTAAGACGGTTCCTGGACTAAGCGATGAAAAGTTGAAAGCCAGTGTATTTGATGAACCCGAGAACAGAAAACTTATGAAAGATGCTGAATTCATCAACCCGATAAATATCTTGGAGCAGCGTACCTTGTGCTCCTTTGTTGATGTCGTAAAAAATTTCTTGGGAAACAACAAGGCAGAAAATTACAAAGTGTTGGTTGAAAACACATTGAAATACTTCCATGAAATTGGTGGCAACATGAATGTTAATCTCCATTTTCTTGACAGTCACCTTGAAAAATTCACGGACTGTTGTGGCAATTTCAGTGACGAGTAGGAAGAACTTTTCCACCAAGACTTGAAAGTTATGGAAGACCGCTAGCAAGGGCAATGGAGCAAAAAGATGATGGCCGACTGCTGTTGGAGTACTAAAAGCAACTTGAAGGACGCACAACATGACAAAAATAAAGGAAGAGAGGAATTTTACCTTAGTTTGTCAACATGTTCTTTAACATTTGAGTTTTGTCAACATCAAAAATTCTGTTCATTTTTTTGATTGTTTTGTTCTTAGTGGCCCTACTTTATACAATTCAGTGCATTCACATTAATCTCTTTAACTCTGAAATACTCACTAAGTAACAATTTTTTATTAAAAACCATTTGTTTTCCACCCTCGTCTGACACGGCTCCAAATGATAATTGCTTAGGAGTTATTACGATGAAAACACCCATGTGATTCCAAATTAAAAGCTTATTAAATTCTTCAATATGAACTAATTTCATTGAACAGGTATAGGAATTGCATATTTGCCTTATTTTCCTTTCGTTCTACCTCAAAAATGTGGAACCATCAGTGTCCATACATCACGTCCTCTAAAAATATGTGATTTTTCTGAAATTGGAGCAAATCTGTACCTATAAAATAACTAATGGTGAAAAACTGAGTTCATTTTTGGATTCAGCAGCCTCAAATTAGTTAAAGGCCACATATAATTTCATGACAAAGTGAAAACATTTTGTTGTTGTTGACTAGTTTTATCAGAAGTAGTTTAAAAATACTAAAAAAATAAAAGCCTTAGGATATTAGAATCTTTGAAACCAAGGTTGTTAATAAATTGTACAAAATTGCATAACAGCAATTATTTCCTATAAAAAATATTCCTAAGACAGTTCTGATACGCAGATTGGAATTTCGAATATAAATAGCAAGAATTTAAAGAGTTAAAACTTTATATCTATATTTAAACCCTTTTTCTTTCCTTATGTTGCCTTTCGGTGTAATCTGGGGCTTTTACATTAATTCATTTAACTGGTAGAAGTGGGTTTTATCTTAATTATTAGACAAAGTAGGAGTTATCACTTAGTCGAACCAGTTAGTACCCTGACAAGAAGTTATAAACTGGTTGAAGGAAGACACTTAGCAACAACAGAATCGCCAGCCAGGAGGAAAAATTTGGCAACACATTAGTATGTTCCTTGACATAAAGTTATTTACAGGGATGGATTATTTCTTTACTTTTTAACGGTGATCGATCCTTGGTGCATAATATTGTTAATATACTTCAAAACACTTTTTTATTAACTTCAAGCTTGTAGTAATTGTAGTTTTTGAGATTCTTACAGTATTTTCTTCCTCTAATTTCAGAGTCTGTAAATCCAGAGTATACCTTTTGTGTATCAGAATAAATGAATACTTATTTTGATGTCCTAATGACAAAGCTCTACAGTTTTCTTCATGCACTTGAAACAATTGAATTTAAGTAATTTTCAGTGTCTGACGACAATCATGATTATAATCTTATTCTTGATGGTAGGTTGTCTCAGTATCTGTCTAGACTAACCTCCAGGTTATACCTTCTTTCATTCATATGTTGACAGATGTGTGACATCCCTTTGGGTTTAAAGTTTGGTATTAACCAATACGGATTTTTTTAGAGTATCATTGCCTGATAACATGCTGAATTGTGAATAGATGCTCAACATTTTAAACTAACCTTGTGAAACACAGAACTTCATTTGAAATTACATCTTTGTTGTTTTCTGTCTTAAAATGGAGATTCTTGTAATCTCTTCTCTAATCGAATTTTGTACGATTGAAAAATTTGTCTGAAAGTTTCAGGTGTCTGTAGTGTTTGTTTTTGTTTCTTTCATCTCAAACGGGATTAAATGTTAGTGACCATATACCAATTCAACTAGGGATCAAGGAATAGTTGTAAGAAGATCGGTCTTAGAAGGGAGGAAGTATAAACAAAGTGGTAAAAACGAGCTTCTTTTGATCAATAATGCTTAGCGTGAATTTGTACGAAAAAAATAAGTGAAGATAGAAATTAACCAAACAAAGTATATTTACAAAAGAAAAATAAGTAGGCAGGCAAAAATATTATTTTTTTACAGAGTGAGGTGAGGTGTGACCATTGGTGGTGTCAAGAAAAGTACCGTCTTGTGAAAAGATTTACCAGGACAAATACGGTACTTACTTTTTTCTACAGGAATAATTTTTAGGATGAGCAGTATTCTTAGATGGTATTTACATCAAACAGAATTTCCCTTGACGTAGTTGTTTATAATGAAACAGTTTATTTCAATTAAATAGAAATAACTTAGATATCAATAGAACAACTCTTCTTTTTGCCAAAGTAGATGAAAAAACAAAAATAATAAAAAAATATATTTTTGCATCTTATTTGGCATTTTTTCAAAAATAAAGACTTCAGAAGAAAAATTAAATCTATTTTTATCGATATATTTAAAGTTATTTCATTAAGAGTGTGTCTTTGTTATAGTCATGTCAAGTAAGAGCTAACAGGCAAGTGAAGGTGGCTTGCAAAAACTAAAAAAATCTCAGTTTCTCTTTATCTTCGGAGCTTGGATAAGTAATATTCCGTGGGCTGTAATACGGAAGTTGAAGAGTACTTGAGACGCAAAACAAAAATGTTGAATGGCCCTGGTTCCCAGGCCTTCACCAAAAGATGGAAGCGAATTGTACGCGTTTTTCATTCGTCTTCCACGATAACCAAAAGACATCCACCAGAAAAGGCAAGTAAAAAAATGAAATAATCTATGGAGGGCTTTCTAAAATCTTTTGAAGTCAATCGATTCAAGAGGTCAAAACTAGGTGCTCACTGTGAGAAACACAAGGCCAGAATTGCCTCATTGTTTTGTTTTGGAGCCCCTAATGTGGTTTTCTGCAAATCATGTCAAACCATTACAAAAGTATACAGGTTATTGAAGAACGTAAACAAATCTTATCTAATCTCGTCGTAGGAAAGAAACCAGGCAGACTTTTAGAAAAAGCAAGGGACTGATTAATTTATTGATTACATTGATCAGACTTTACTCTTGGTTATCTGGTTATAGTTAAATCTTTATTTATAAGTTTTCTCAACAATCTGCCTTGGCAGAACTAGGTTAACCACCCCTTTTAACATTTGTCTTTTAATTTAATCGCTTTATGTGTTTTGCTATATACTCATTTGAAAATATTGTTAATGGCAAAGCCACTAACTTTCCTATTTCTTTTTAAAAGGAGAAATTTTAAGTGCAATAAGTTCACGATAACACTAACATTTAACAGGGACCTGCTTCTTATTTTTATATCATAGTATAAAGGATAATATTTTTATCTGCATCTGTAGCTGTATATTATTATATATCATATGCAGATTGTTGTAGATTATATTTTTAGTATGAAAGCAAAATTATACTGAAACAAGTAATATTTACACTAAGCAAAATGTTTAGAATAATTGGAATTGAGAATTAAAGCTAGATTCACAGAATTCTTAAATTATTTGAAATTCAGATTGGTAATGCCTATTGATTTGATTTTAACCAGTTTCATCAATTTTGAATGGTATGAAAAATTAAAATTGGAAGAATGAAAGAACGCATAGGGATGATAACAAGGTTATTTAAAGGATTAAGGCATGTGATTAACAGAAAGAAAATCATTTTTTTAAAAGTAAGAAAAGGATATTAGAGTGGTCTTTTTTAGAGTGTGGATGTGGAAGCTGAATCACAAGGAATGTAATGCAGGAACATTTGAAAGCAGGAGAAATTTGGCTTTTTAAAAGAATGACTACTATTTCTTTGACAAACTGCATGCAAAACGAAGAATCATTAAAAAAGACAGATACGGCTTATTACAACTTTAACTGTAAGACATATGACATTATGTTTTATTTTAAAATTTATTATATTATATTATATTATATTATATTGTATTATATTATATTATATTAGATTACATTATATTATATTATATTATATTACATTATATTATATTATATTATATTATATTATATTATATTATATTATATTATATTATATTATATTATATTATATTATATTATATTATATTATATTATATTATATTATATTATATTATATTATATTATATTATATTATATTATATTATATTATATTATATTATATTATATTATATTATATTATATTATTTTATATTATATTATATTATATTATATTATATTAGATTACATTATATTATATTATATTATATTACATTATATTATATTATATTATATTATATTATATTATATTATATTATATTATATTATATTATATTATATTATATTATATTATATTATATTATATTATATTATATTATATTATATTATATTATATTATATTATATTATATTATATTATATTATATTATATTATATTATATTATATTATATTATATTATATTATATTATATTATATTATATTATATTATATTATATTATATTATATTATATTATATTGTATTATAAAGAATGATAAAGATCCTATATTTATGGCCTTCTGTGAGTCCATGAAGTCAAGAATATACATCTTATTAATTAAATTTTGCTAGAAAAATGAATGATTTTTTGTGGATATTTGAGCATATTTGTGCTGTAAAGACTCAACTACCAGGGGAAGATACGAGGATCGGTCTCTTTGTGTGTAATAAATGTTATCGGTCAATGGACACTATCAACCATGAAATGGTTATTTTATTCAAATAAAAATAAGGCATATATCCCAATTCATTCAATGCTAACATTCATATCGAAGGAAAAACATAAACTTTAACTTTGGTGGAGGGGATGCAAAGTGTTCTTCCTCACTGTTTCGTTAATTACACCAATACAGTTGCAGAGAAGATCCCGATATTGAAATGTTATTAACGGAATTTGGCAATCATTTTTTGGAGTTGCATAAACGTTCCATATCTCTTATTGCAATGAAAACGTAATCAATATACATACCCAACACAATGGAGATTTTTAAAAAACTAGAATAAAACCTGATCTGCAAGCAACAAAGTAATTTCTTTTCCCAAGTGTATTCTGTCACGAGCTTCAATAAAGTATTGGCATGTACATTCTTACCCCTTGGGAGATCTCTAATACCTTTTGTTTGTTAAAATGAGTGGCTAACTTTGGCTATTCATGAAATAAAGCAATTAAGATACACTAAACCAGGTATCAAATTTTTTCAGTTTTCTTGTGCTTATTGAAAGGAAGAATGGTTTTCATTAAAGAAAGGAAGACTTTCATTTGTAAAACCTTGTACTCACTTCAAATATATTTTTCCCCAGTGATTATCTTAGCTAAAAATAATACAATATTGTTAAGCTGCTCTCTCGAATTTATGAGGAGGCAAAGTATTTTCTTGGTGCTCACCAAGGAAATATGACGAGGTGTCAACCTATTTACTGCAAGTTGTTCCTATTCTTGTTGTTTTTAATCATATCAATTTAAAGAAAAGATAAATGATACCTATTAGTGCTCTATATAGTTTGGGGTTATTGGAAGTCCTCAGTATACAGTCTATCTATCTACAGTCAGGCTAAAATTGTTTATATTTTCACATGCCTGAATCTCCAACTATCAGCAAATGAATACTTTGTGAAATTTATTTTTGTATTACTTTCAATCAATGTGAATGTAGGTGCATATGTGAAAACAATTAACTACAGAAAAGGAAGAAAGCAAGATGCAAAAATGTTCCTTTAAATAGACGTTACTGTTGGTCAATATTTGACCATGAACTAAAGGCCTTAAAGTTCCATCTGTTCTTCTTCTCCTTCCCATTTTCATGTGGCGGGTAAGTAATTAGTTATTTAGGTCAAATGATTAGGAATCACACTTCTTGTTTTCTTTCAATATCTTTGTCATGTTGCTGCTGCCAATGTTTATCTTGAGAAATTGCTGAGTTATCTGAGTCATTGGTATCTCATTTCAGTTCCTAACAACCGTTTGATCGTTCCATTTTCAAACAAAACAAATCTTGCCTGACCCCATATATACAACCACTTATTCTCAAAGTGAACGCTTTATTCCATATATTGCTACGTAAGACTCTGTAAACCTATAATATTTAATTCTTGCAATAAAGTAATAAAATGTCATTTCCAATAACTGTAGATGGGCACTAAAGGGTGGTCAATCCCTCTAAATTGGAATAATGTTGTAAGCTTCCAAAATGATATCGGAAATACCATCAAAAAGTGTAGAAGCAAGATTCAATTTAATAAATCCATTTTTGAAAACATAAACAAAAAATAAACAAAACGCTATAGGGTAAATATTGTAAAGCCTAAACAAATAGGTTTTGCATTGCTTTGCTTAGTTTTTACTTTTTCTGTGCTCTTTAGCCCCATGGGGTACATATTTTCTATCTTAATCTGGACTACAGTCTTTAACTTTAATTTTTTTGCTTACGTACAGCTCTTGAGTAACTTTTTCGGCTTCTCATTTTTAATTTTTGTTTTTTAATTTTGTTCCTGTAGTATTTTACAATGGTTTTATATTACAGGACTCATTTGACAGCAACTTTATGTATAGTGTTGATTTGATCATCCTGTAAAACATTCGACGAAATAAAAAGAAAAACAAACTAAAAGCCTCGTTCTTCCTTCACGTTTTATTTCTCAAAAATGCCTTAAGCCTATCTGGAAGCGACTACAACCATACATAAACAGTGATTTCGTCTGATTAAGTCTATTCCATTAGACTTGCATGATGGATAGCATAACGAGATTCAAACGAAATTGTACTAATACAGTGGTGCGCTCAAAGACCCTAAAAAAGGGTCCTTTTCGTACTTTCTTTTTCTTTCCACGTTGTCTTTAATGAATTCAAGTTAATCTTTGGGGAGAATATCAGTTGGGGCTGAACCATACAGGCTTATTTTTCCTAGGATCAATGGTTAGAAAGATTTTTTCTTGTAATAGCAAAGCCAGCTGCAACAACAATTAAATTAACGGTTATTTAAAAATTGTCAGGTGATTCGAATTTTTAAGAAATTTGTCATTTTAGCCGGAAAATAATAATTTTTTTTACAGTCTCTTCTACTGATAGGCTTGTTACAATTATGTATTTAATTTCCATAGTATTGAATCTGTAGAATCCTAACATTTTTATCTTTTTCCACTTTACATTTCCACAATATAATTTACTAATTATAAAGCTTCTTTATACGGTTCTGACTGTTGATTTATACCCTTTTCAAGACATAAGGAAGTTAGTGTTGTCCTTTACGGATAGTGTTCTGAAATCCAACCAAATACTTAAATCTGTAATGACCCAGACTATTGCAGATACAAACGGCTGCTTTTGAAATTGTATTTACTTGTCTGTACATTTACACAGACTAAAGCAAGTGAAAAGTTATTACCTTAAAACGAACAAGTTGATGAATTCTTTATTGTCTGCGAAAGGGGAATACTCAAATCGGTTGAAAATTTTTTTAAAAGAATATGGGCAGATTGAACTTCACAACTGAAATTATTTCTTACAATTAAAAATACATAAACCTTTTAAATTTTTAGGAACAAAACCAAATTCATTTCAATTAAGTCGAAATTCAGTTTGAATCTTGAGTAAGAAAAACTTTGTAGTTGTCTGAACGCCACCAAAAGAGACATTTGAAGTTTATTTTGTTCATGAGAAGAACATCAATGGAACTGCGACTTCGTGGCGCCTACCAGCTCATATGTAGAAATCAGTCCAGTACTATCTAATATAAAAAACACGATGTAGCCTTGATTCAGATTGTTATCTTAATACTACCTTTTATTTTTCATTTAAATCAAGCAACTGTTCTGGTAGTATTAAGCACACACATATACACACATACTTACTTTGATGCTTATTAAACTGCCGTGGCAATCAAAAACATGAAATAAACCTTTAAATACTTTATTAAATTTGTATTTTTTCATGTCTTTCTTTTTGTTTTACTTTCTATTGGCTTATTTGCAGTAGCAAACGGCAAATATTCTGTAAGTATTGACCATAATTAGCATTGACCAGGTCATAACCAGGCGGTTTGGACATTGGTAATGAACTAAAGTTGTTAAGCTGGTAGTTATATCGAAGAAAAAAGAGTCTCCTAAGTGCCAGTAAATAGTAAAGGGGCAAGCGATAAAACAAGTAAAACAGTTTAGTTACTTAAGTAGTATTCTTACAAGCGATGGTAGACACCGAAATAAAAAGAAGTATCGGAATAGCTTTCAAAGATTTAGCAAATATTTTGAAGAACAGAAAGATCAAGTTGGATACAAAAAAAAGAATATTAAAATCTTATGTATGGTCAGTTCTTTCATACGGTTGTAAAACATGGACAGTAAGTAGGAATATGGAGCAAAAATTAAAATCTTTAGAATTATGGGTTTTCAGGCGTATGCTAAGAGTGTCATGGTTAGATAGGCAAAGCAATAAAATTGCTTTAGACAGGGCTGGAGGACATAGAAGTCTAATCTACGTGATTACAAAGCGGCAAATGTCTTTTTTGTCATATATGTAGAAAAGAAAAGCTTGAAAATTTAGTTAGCACAGGAAAGACTGAGGGAAAAAGAGCTCGTGGAAGACTACGACAAGGCTATATGGCTAGTATGAAGAGAAGAATGGATCAATCTTGGTCAGGAAGTGAAATCATCCAACATACAAAGGACAGAGACATTTGGGGGGCTATGATCGTCAACGTCGATAGACTGAATACGTAGATAGATAGATAGATAGATAGATAGATAGCTGGTAGTTGAAGTTGTGCGATCGGCTACACCAGGAAGTCTGACCCCATTCTGTCGTGTGTCACTGTATCATTTAGCCCTTCAGTCAAAGCCTGAATGCGAGATGACAAAAGATTTTTCGATTTTAATCGGAAAGCAGGTGCTGGATTATACAGTCATTATGTAGGATGTGCGATTCACCCATGGCACATTTGCATAAAGTGGTGCAGTTTTTGTCCCTTCGAATATCAGCGGGCTAATAAAAAGTAATGTTGTAGACATATAACATCCACTTACTGTCCTCAAACATTTGTTTAAAGAGAAGTCTAGTTTTTTTAGGGACAAGAAGGACACCAATTAGGAGAGGAATATTCAGCTGCAGCTACTACAAGAATAATTTTTGACTTTTGCTTTTTGTTTAAGGATATTTCAATGTACTCTGTGAGTAATGTCATTTGATTAAGAGTATTATATTATATTTCTTAGGCCTGAAGCCAGTCTTTTGTTTTCTTACAATGCTTTGATTATAAACTGGAGACGACAGTATATCAGCCGTTCCTACAGTTTGTACGGAATGTATAAAAGGCTTATCGGATAATAGCTGCTGGGAGAATCATGTGGTTTGCTCAGCTTCAGCATTGCGATCACTTTTGCAAGCTTCAAGATCCTAGGTATTATTATGGTGTATACACTTCGACAGTAATTTAAACAATCTAACAATCTAAGCACTTTTTATCTAGACGCTAGACGAAAAGAAGCTTTCCCTGCCTTGAGCGTACTGATGGCAGAATACATTTCCTCAGCAGTAAGGCTAATACAACGGTTCCACTAAGTCTTGAACTCTTGGGTGGCGTTCCTTGTAAACTGCTTGCCACTGAAATACACCAATTTTGAGAAGACAGGAGGAAACAGCATTTGTACCAATGATATTTGGGGTGGATGATATTTTTGCCCATTATCTTGTTGATTGTTGACCAAACTTCTCTTCTGGAATGTTTCACGTCAATTTGTTTAACTGTTGGAACTCATTTCGCTCTGCGATGTTCTTTGATGTGTTCTATAAGTTAATTTGCTGAATCTCGTTTTTCGTCAAATATTTATGCTTGTGAATGCTTCTTTTCTATTTTTCACTTGAGTTATCCCAGCCTGGAATGTATGGGTTCCAAAAACCTCTGGCTATGATTTTTTTTTACTTTGATCAGATTATTCCGGATACACTGTAGGCGTTGATGATGTCAATGTCTAAGACTTTCTGGATCTTTTCGGATTCGATCATAAATTTATTCCAGCCAGATTTAGTATAATTCAATCTTGGTATTCGGGTAGATGGAGCATATTACACAAGTGTTGGATGGGTGATGATGGTAAGGCGGTATTGCGACCTTGGAGATTTTAATGAATTTTGTGTATTTGATGTAAGACTGTCGCCGGTCACTGGTCGGAAAGTAAGGTCTGGGTTGGTGAAAGCTTTCCAGAGAGCGAAGTAAAATGTTTTAGGTTGATTTGGATCTTATATCAGCTTGGAGTCATTGTTCCTTTGTCATTTATTTAGAGGGTCTCCTTTGAAATCGTTGCTTGCATAACTTCATGACGTATGATGAGAGTTAAAGTCTCCTGAGTAGATAACAGGGTGATTGTAGACAAGTCGAGGTTTGAAAAAAACCGGTTATGGAGGCTTGTTAATGTTGTTGGTTGTGACTTTATAGTTAATAGTAACAGTTAATCAATATGCTTGACTGTCAATTTTATTTTCATCAATAAATTTTGCAAGTAAGTCGTTCCTACCAAGTGTGTGTGTGTGTGTGTGTGTGTGTGTGTGTAAGCTTCTGGAGGCAGATTTGAAGACCACCCCGGTGAGCTCGATCCGGCCTCATGAAACGGGAAACAAACCTTTCCTCACCGCCTAAAGGCAGATCGGTTTGGAAAGAAACCAGAAACAAAAGACTTTCACTTACCACCAGCGGTGGCACAAGTTCAAACAAAAAATTCTCCAAATCGACGACGAACCAGATTCGAAATCACATGGACGACGAGATCGATTTCTTCCATGGTACTGGAAGAACAGCTTGAAATGAAGGCTATTCGTTACTAACCAGTCAGGATAACCTAGCTAATCAATATCCAGGCGTCACCACGTGGAGGTTGCCTTCTTGGACACCCTACTACCAAGTGTGGAAATTACTTGTTTTGCTTTATGCAGAGCTTCAATTAGAGAGAGAATTATCATCCCCAAAATGTAACAGTTTGATTTTATTGGACATTGTAAAGAAAATATAAAAAGTGTTTTAAANTCTCCAAATCGACGACGAACCAGATTCGAAATCACATGGACGACGAGATCGATTTCTTCCATGGTACTGGAAGAACAGCTTGAAATGAAGGCTATTCGTTACTAACCAGTCAGGATAACCTAGCTAATCAATATCCAGGCGTCACCACGTGGAGGTTGCCTTCTTGGACACCCTACTACCAAGTGTGGAAATTACTTGTTTTGCTTTATGCAGAGCTTCAATTAGAGAGAGAATTATCATCCCCAAAATGTAACAGTTTGATTTTATTGGACATTGTAAAGAAAATATAAAAAGTGTTTTAAAAAAAATGTTACTTTATTACTGAAAGATATGAATGAAATATTAAAAAGATTAAAGAATGAAAATCAAGATATGATAAAATGTCTAATATTATAGACTAAAAATACATACGAAAGTTTTGTTGTCAACCAGCAATACATATATTAATAACTGGGAATTATCGGACTTACCGAGAAAGATTTATTTGTAATAAATGGAAATTAGATTATGACGAATTAAATAGTTTTCAGTTAGATGAAATTAATTCAGCTGATAGTGTAAAAATAAAAAGTGAATTAAATTCAGATGATTTTAATTTAGAATATGATTTAATAATGGATAATGTTAGCAAAGAAGATAAATATATTGTTATTGCGAATAAGAATATTGATGAAAAATACGACAATTTAATAATGGATAATGTTAATAAAAAAGATAAATAAAATGTTAATGAAAATGATAAGATTGATAAAAGAAATAACAACTTTATCGTTGAATATGTTGGTGGCTTTTGGAAAAAAATGTAACTATTATATTGTAATAAATGAAAAAGATCCTGAAAAGTTAACACAAGATGAATTAATCGAGATGTTATTTAAAAAAACAAAAAAAACGAGTGCCAGCACCAAGGAAAAGTGTTAAACAGATGGTTAAGGAATATAAAAAGAATATTATTCCTGCACCACCTGCATTCAGAGATGGTTACAAACCATTCCCTACAATTATAACTAGAATAATTGAAACAGATCAAGCTTTATGCAATTGTGTTTAATGTTATGAAATAAGCATTAAAGGTTATAAATACCCCTTGGTAAAATAAACAAAAACTAGATTAGCTTTAAACTATCATAATTGAAATATAATAATATTGGAAAAGTATTAAATTCTTTGAAGCTTTGAAGACTACTTTTTCTAAATATATTGAAAAAATAACAACAGAAAAAAGCTGCATATTTTAATAATAAAGCACAAACAACGATAAAAAAACACAAATAGAAAATACATTAAGAATAACACAAATAGGAATACATTAAGAATAACACAAATAGAAAGTACATTAAGAATAACACAAGTAGAAAATACATTAAGAATAATACAAATGGAAAATACATTAAGAATAACCTCTCTCTCTTTGACGGGATGGTCGTTGCTGATCAGCCGTGGCACTCTTCACAAATCGACGCCATAGATCCCGGGTATGCGCCAGTCGGGGCAACTCCACCATGCTTATGTTTGCGATGTCCTTCACATTATCTGACATTCTTGTCTTCGGTCTCCCACGTCCTCTTTTCCCAGGGATTGTACCAAAGAGCAGATCTTTCGTCAGGCTGTCTGTTCTGGCCACGTGTCCCGAAAATCGCAGTTTACGGTCGTTGATAATGTTGATCAGTCTCCGGCATGGTCCGATTTTCCCCAGAACCCAATCGTTCGTACGTCTGTCCATCCAACCTACACGAAGAAGTCTACAGTAGCACCACAGTTCAAAAGAAGCGATTTTCTTCTTGTCAACTTTCTTCAAGACCCAACACTCTGCTCCGTATGTTGCTATTGGGAATACCAATGCTTGTAGCAGTCGTGTTTTGGTACGTTGTGTGATGGATCTGTCTTTCCAGATATAGGTTAGTGAAACCATTGCAGAATTTGCCATTGCAATGCGCAGCCTTACTTCCTTGCTGTCGTCTACTTTATTTGTGAAAAGTGCACCCAGGTAGTTGAATTCTTCAACAACTTCAACAGTTTGATTGTCCACAGTTAGACTTTCGTCATTTGGCGTCTTAGTTACTTTCATAACCTTTGTTTTGTTGACGTTAAGGAAGAGTCCTGCTGCTTCACTAGCAGTTTTTACCTTGCTCGTCAAGTCTTGCAGTTCCTGCATAGATGATGCAACTAGAACGAAATCGTCAGCATATCTCAGGTTATTGATTCCTACTTGGTGATCTTCGAGTGCTTCACGCATTATTTGTTCGGCATATATATTAAAAAGGTGGGGTGACAGAATGCATCCTTGTCAAATGCCCTGGCCGATTTCAAAGGAGTCTGTCATTCCGTGACTTGTTCTTACGGTTGCTTTCTGAGATATATACAGGTTCCTGATTAGATCAATTATATGCATGGGAAATCCCATACCTGTCATCACATTCCAGAGGACTTCATGTACAACTGTGTCGAAAGCTTTTCGATAATCGATGAAACAAAGATAGACATCTGTTCCTACCTCACGGCTCTTCTCAAGTACCATTTTCAAGTTCAGTATTTGATCTCTGGTTCCTTTCCCTGGTCTGAAACCAGCCTGCTCCTCTGCTATTTCGGTGCTCAACTTGTTCTGCATACGATTAGCGATGATTTTCAAAATGATTTTAC
>RDPX01000173.1:735009-755009 GCA_003991215.1 Morbakka virulenta
TCGAAAGCTTTTCGATAATCGATGAAACAAAGATAGACATCTGTTCCTACCTCACGGCTCTTCTCAAGTACCATTTTCAAGTTCAGTATTTGATCTCTGGTTCCTTTCCCTGGTCTGAAACCAGCCTGCTCCTCTGCTATTTCGGTGCTCAACTTGTTCTGCATACGATTAGCGATGATTTTCAAAATGATTTTACTACTGTGACAAATCAAGGCGATAGTTCGGTTGTTGCTGCATTCGAAAGTGTCACCTTTTTTCGGAAGTCTGACGAACGTTGATGTTTTCCAATCTGATGGCCATGCCTTTTGTTCCCAAATCGCTGTGCATAATTTGTGGAAATATTGGATGACGTTGTTGCCCCCATTCTTTAAAAGTTCAGCTGGAAGATCATCTATACCTGGAGATTTTCCTGATTTCAAGTCTCTAATAGCTTTCTCAACTTCTGAGTATGTTGGTGCGGGTTCATTTCCTTGGTCCATTCGTGCATGTTGCTTGACTGGTTGGATGTTTGATTTCTTGTACAGATTTTCACAATATGTCTTCCAACGCTCTTTAACCTCTGGTCCTTCAGTAAGTATTTCTGCATTCTCACTTTTCACGGCATCGGTTGATGGCTTAAACTTTCTGGTCAGGGTTTTCACAACGCTGCATACGTCGTTGGTTGAGTTGGTGACTGATTTGTCTTCCAATTCCTTGCATTGTGCATCAATTGCCTGTTGTTTGTCTTTCCGCATCATTCTCTGGACGACAGCATTCTGTTCTTTGTAGGCAGCCCTGTTTTCTGGTTCGGAGAGACCTCTTGCTTTGATCGCTCTTCTCTTTTCTACTTCCTTTAGTGTTTCGTTGGAGATCTATGAGTATCTCCTATTTTTCTTTTACGGGATTTTCTCCTTGGCAATTTTCAGTATGGTGGTCTTGCCTATTTCCCACATTTCGTTCGGACTTTTCTCTTCTTCACATCTTAGCAACTCTTCAAACTTATTTTCTACACAAACAGCGTACCCCTCATCTATCAAGGAGGTATCAAACCTCAGTGGTGATAGGGGCTTTTGCATCTTTTTAAGCCTTACTCTGCATTTCGCCACAAGAAGCTGGTGGTCGCTATTGCAGTCAGCTCCCGGGTAGGTCTTGACATTCTTTACGCAAGCTTTCCAGTTTTTGCTGATCATAAGAATAAAACAAATAGAAAATAATACAAATAGAAAGTACATTAAGAATAACACAAATAGGAAATACATTAAGAATAACATAAATAGAAAATACATTAAAAATAGCACAACAAGACAGTTAAATCAAAATCAATAGACGGGTTTCACAATAGTCTTGTTGAATAATTAAGGAGATATATAGTCATTATTTGAATATTGTCAAATATAAACCTTTGCATGGAAGGTCTTATATTAAACGTCCAACAGATCTACAAAATAAGAAATGTATAATCAATTTAAAAACTAAAGATATGGAATTTTTTAGATGGTGTCATATAAGATAGACAAGTCCACAAAGAAGAGATCCTCAAAATTGAAAAAAAAGCTAAATAATTTGTACAAAAACTTGATTTTAGTGGAATTGGATTTCCAGTCACTAGTAAATGGTACAAAAAAGTTAAAAAACAGAATGAGATTAATGCTTATGTATTTGGATGTAAAAATTAATAAGTATATTCGATTTATATCTCGAAAGGAAATTTAATGATCAGATGAATTTGTTATTTAAAACAAAAGGTGAAAAGCAGAATTCTTCTTCTACTGTGATTTTCGGCTGGTCCCGTTAGGGGTCGCCAAAGCGGATCAGTCTTTATCATTTTACACGTTATGGTACATTCTCCTGGCGTACCCCTACTACTCTCATGTTCTCTGTTATCGCATCCATGTATCTCCTCTTTGGTTTTCCTTGCTTTCTCCTTCCTAACACATCAATGTCCAACGTTCTCCTACCAAAATATTTTCCCTTTCTTCTAGTCACATGTCCGAACCACCTGAGCCTTGCTTCTCTTTCCTACTTTCTCAGTCTCCTTACATGTGTCGCCACTCATATATACAGTGCAGAGTGATGGAGTCAGCATCACTCTGCACCGTAGATCCTGGGCATCTAAAGTCTTCAACCCTTTTTACCTCCATTCCGTGCATTCGAATTTCATCCTCCTCTCTTCCGTTCAAGATTAGGTAGTTCCTGTTTGCTCTGTTTACTTTTCAGCTCTTCCTCTGCACCATTTCTTGTCGTATTGCACAACATACTGTTATCCGTAAAAAATATTTTCCATGGTCCCTCTTTTCATACCTCCTCTGTCAGCGTGTCCATGATTATGGCAAACGAGAAGGGGCTTAGAGCTGACCCTTGGTACAGTTTGATCGGTCATACTACCCTTACACATACCTTGTATCAAGTTCACATACTATTCTGTTGCACCTGATTTCCTTCTGCAATTTCACAGGTCTCAATTATATGCCTTCTGTATGAAAAACTACATTTTGTTTGAATAGGAATTTTTAAAAAAATGTTTAATCAAACTAAAAATGGAAATAAAAATTATTTCTGCGTGCATTGTTTACAATAGTTTAGTTCTGAGGGAGAGAGAGCATTAAATGAATAAAAGAATAATTGTATTGAATTGATTGGAACACAAGGCATTAAAATGCCTGGTAATTTTTATAAAGAATTGCAAATACCATTCGTTATTTACTGAGAAAATATATAAATATCAACCTAATAATAATAGCGTATATATACTGAAAATTATCAGAAATAAGTAGATTGTGAATATGGTTATGAAGTAGTATGCTGCTATGATGGTGAATACACAAAACCAACACAAATTTATAGAGGTGAAAAAGCTTTTTATAAGTTTATGTCAAATTAGATTAAATCTTGTAAGAATGCTATTAAGAAAAAATTTAATAAACCTTTGAAACTGACTGATAAGTATATAAAAGAATTTTAAAAGAAGATCAATGCCATATTTGTGAATTAAGTATAATGATGATGACATTAAAATTAGAGATTATTGCCATATAACGGGTCAATATAAAGGATCTGCTCATCATCACTGTAATTTTTAATTAAAAATTGATTCTGATAGGCTTGAATTACCAGTTATTTTTCATAAGCTAAGAGGATACGATATTCATCTTATAATGCGAAATATTGGAGAAATAACTAAGAAGTAATTTTTTTAAAAGTAAGAAAGGGAAAGAGTGTCAAGTGAATATTAATGTAATAACATGGAGAAGTATATGGCTTTTATGCTTGGTAATCATTTAACTTTCCTTCATAGTTTTCAATTTATGGGTTCAAGTTTTGAATTTGTTAGCAATCTGCCTAAAGAAGTCTTCAAGTATACATAGGTAGGAAATTTTTGAAAATGAATAACTAAATTTGATAAGGAGGAAAAATATCCTTACGATTATATGGATAGTTTTTATAAGTTTAATGACACTGAATTAGCTAATAAAAAATAATTTTACAGTGTATTAAATGATGAAGATATTTCAGATGAAGGTTAGCAACATACTCAAATGTATGGGATACTTTTAAATTTAAATCACTTGGTTAATATTATAATCTATACCTGAAACCAGATATTTCATTGCTCGCTGATGTGTTTTGAAACTTTAGAAAGGTATGTATGCAGTATAATAAGCTTGATCCATGTCATTAGTTCACTAGTCCTGTTTTGAGTTGGGATGCTATGTGAAAGTTAACAAATATTGAATTAGAGATGATAACTAATATATATATATATATATATATATATATATATATATATATACTCAATCTGCAGACAGTACTGTTTCGCCCTTTGTGGGCTCATCAGTGCAGCACAGAGCTTCTGAGAAATAACTCTCTGGCCATGTTGCCGGAGCAAACACAGGTTAAAGAGTTATTGTGGGATCCTGCCAGAGTGCTCAAACTACGCATGCGCAGTGAGCATAGCATTATGCTAACAACAGGTTCCCGTCTCAGATAGAGTGCTCAACCAAACTTTCGTAAGGGAGCGTTATACTCTTTATATATATATATATATATATATATATATATATATATATATAAACAAGGATAAAGAAGAGATATTAGATATATAGCTAATAGATATGGTAAAGCAAATAACAAATACATCAAAGAATATGATGATAAGGCACCCTCACAATAGATTATGTATTTGCCTGCATAAAAGTTGTATGGTTGAGCTCTATCCTAAAAATTACTTATTGGGGGTTTTAAATGGCTAACTGAAAAACAGGTTTGCAGTATAGACTAGTATGATGAAGATAGTAATAAAAGATTGATTCTGGAAGTTGATTTAGAATATCCAAAAGAGCTGCACCAAAAGTATAATTGCTATCCTTTAGCACCTGAAATGGTGCAAGTGACTGACGATATGTTATCTCCATATTGTAAAAGGATAGCTGATAAATATAATTTTATATATATATATAAAGTTTTGTTTCTAAATTAATTTCTAGTTTCAATAATAAAGAAAAGTAAGTTTTTAATAGTTGAACTTTAGATCTTCGTTTAAAAGTTATAAAAGTTCATAGACTATCAAAATTTAATCAGCCTCCTTGGCTAAAGCAATAAATTGATTTTAATGCTGAAAAGCATAAAAATGCTAAAAACAGTTTTCAAAAAAATTTTTTCACGTTAATGAACAAGTCAGGTTTTGGAAAGACTATGGAAAACTTAAGAAAGAGGATTGATGTAAGATTGGTTACTGATGAAAAAAAAATAAAATAAAAAAGCTTGCTAGTAAACTAATTTATGTTTATAGAAAGATTATCAATGAAATTTGGTTGTGTTGTATAAAATCAAAGAAAGCATAACTTTGCTAGACCTTTTTATGTAGGAATGTGTATTCTTAGTAAAACGTTAATGTATGACTTTTATTATAACTATTTCCTCTTAGGCATGAAGGTGAACTGCTCCTCTCTTCTCTCTGCCTCTCGCCTGATCCTCCTGTCGATCATTCTCCTCCATAGTTTCATTGAGTGACCCATACATTTGATAGCCCTCTAGTTGGAGCAGTCCTGTACATCTCCTTTGTTCTTGAAAATGGGTACAAGGGTGCTCTTTCGCCAGTCTTCTGGCATGTGCCAGGGTAATACCTCCTTGACATTTCCATACCTCCGCCTGGATACCATCCAGATTGACTGCTTTTTTATATTTTATCCCATTTAAAGCTATCTTAACCTCTTCCTCGTTGATCTCCTCTCCTGCGTCTTCTCTACTTTCCCTTGCGTTTGCCTCGTTCATTATCTTTTCGTAATACTCCTTCTATCTCTTCGGGATATCTTCTTCTGAATTCAGAACATGACCCTCTGCGTTCGTAGTCATTTTTATATGTTGTACGTCCTTGGAATCTCCATTGAACTGTTTTGCCATGCGAAATACTCATTTCTGCCCTTCCGTTCTCGCGAGGTTATAGTGACCTCCTCGAAAGCCTCAGACTTGGCTTTCACCACACTCCTTTCCTCTTCCTTGCCGGCATTACGGAATTCCTATTTGTTCTCAACAGTTTGCGATTTACTCCATTTCGTGTATGTCTTCTTCGTCTTCCAAACGCATTACTGGACTTCTTCATTCCATCACAAAGTGTCCAGCCATACCTTCCCATACCATGTTCGTCTCCAGTGTTACCTTCGCCAGCATGTCCAGGTCTGAATTGATGAACACCATTTTTTCCCACGATACCTTAGTCATGGTGGAATTCAGGTCTTTCCAGAACTCCTTTTTCTCTGTATCATCGCAACCTGCTTGTGGTTCATATGCATTGATGTTGGTCTGCAAACCACTGAACTCGGTTCACTGTGATTACCATTCCAACTAGGCTTCTTTTGAGGATGATATCGACCTAGAGGCTAGTCTGGCTTGGTATGGCTAGGCTGGCAGGCAACACATACCTGCCAGCTTAGCTCGAAACAAGGCAGTAAAAGTAAAAGGTAGTAAAAATGGAAAAGACACGCTCCTTCGCCTTTTGAAGCAAGCTTCTGAAAAGCTCCTCTCACCTAGGGCCTGTCGCTCTCCATCTCCGTGGGTTGTGTCTTTCAAATATCGAATTACCTGCAAACGCAAGTAATTATGCCATCAAAATACTTCTTCCTTGCCGAGAGCTTTAGATCACAAGGATCCATAAAATGAAAAAGATCATAAAGTAATTATTCTTTAAAAGCATATATTTATAAAAGGCATTTAAACAATACCACATCAACAAAATATTAAATCAGCTACTTGTGCTTATTAGGGGGTATATCTTTTTTTTAAAATTTAAGCATGGTTTTATAGGTTGTACATATTTTGTTAATATTGATGGTACCAATGCATATTATGAGTTGTATATTAATTGATTTTTATGACGTATTTTTGAAAAACTAAAAATTTTTCAATAATAAAGTCTATTTCAAAATTTTTTTTGCAAATACTTCAACCATCAATAGACCATCTCATAAAAAAAAGCCGTAAACATGAAATCGAGGCTATGGTTGATAGATTAAAAATTAGAAAACAAACATGGCGACTAAAAAATCGTTAGGTAAACAATGTGCTGCTTATAACTGCTCAAATTGCAGTTACTTCTATGAAAACGGAGAAAGAAAAACCACTACATATAGCTTTTATAAATTTCCGAAAGATAAAAAGGCAATATCCACATGGTGCAATTTAATTAAACGACAAAATGGCAAAGACGGATTTAAAGTCACAGACTCTACATACATTTGCTCACAGCATTTTGATTCTACTGATATTCATAGAGCCCCAGGAGGAACAAGGCATTACTTAAAAAAAGGTGCTACACCTAAACGACATGAATGGAATAACTTTCTGGCAGATAGGCCCAGTAGAAAATCGCCATCGTGGAGACCTTCCCCTAGGAAGAAATGTAGGACAGGGGAAGGGGCAGTTCAACAGGTTAACTTTGACTTTGTCTGTGAACCCAGTTTGGAAACACATAATTCCATATTACATGAAGATGGCCATGATAGTCGTTCAAAAGACGAATTAATAGCTGAGATAAAAATATTGACTGAGGAAGTGAATAACAAGCACAGAAACCATTTTTTTGAACATGTTGTCTCTTCCGATAAATTGTGTAAACACTATACAAGTTTTCCTAGTAAAAATGTTTTACAGGCTGTATTTGATTTTATGGATCCTGGAGAAAATGGTAGAAACATTATTCTGTCAAACAGTAAAGATGCTAATGAAAATGAAAGCAGGGGACGAAAACGTTTATTTACACCAATGCAGTCATTTATACTGACCTTGGTAAAACTCAGAAGAAACTTTGGTACACAGCATTTGATGTATTTATTTAATGGTTCTGAAGGGACTATCATAAATACCATAAACACTTGGATCAATTTTATGTATGTTAAATTAGGATCTTTGAATATTTGGCCCGATATGATTACTGTAAAAAGGAACATGCCTGAGTCAATGAGAGAAAAATTTCCTAATGTAAAATGCATAATTGACTGTGTTGAATTTAAAATTGCAGTGCCTAACTCACTATATTTACATAAAATGATGTATTCTGACTATAAAAGTCACACCACTGTAAAAGCATTAGTTGGAATAGCACCTGGAGGTGGCTTCACATTTATATCATCAGTATATCCTGGCAGTATATCAGATAGAAACATCACAGTAAAAAGTGGAATTTTGAATCCTGACTTATGGAATCCTGGTGAAGAATTAATGGCTGATAGAGGATTCACAGTGGAAGATTATTTATCACCTCTTGGAGTTAAACTTATTATTCCTGCTTTTCTTCGTGGAAGAGACCAATTTTCTGAAACAGAGGTAGTCACAAGTCAACAAATTGCAAATGAGAGAATTCACGTTGAACGCATGATCCAAAGACTAAAATGCTATCATATTTTTGATCGAGTTATACCTTTAAACATGATTGGTTCTTTAAATCAAATCATAACAGTTTGTGCAATTTTATCAAATTTCCAGGATCCCATAATTAAAAAGACAGATACAACATAATTCCACTTAATATTGCAAAGGCATACTTTACACAATCTTCTTTTGGACAATGGCATCTAACATAAAATTAAAGTAAAAATCAAGTATTTTTTTTCTCATACCAAACCAATGAGCCTCATCATAGTTGACTCTGTCTATGACAATTCCTTTTGAAGTGTAAAAAATAAAATCACACCACGTTTGTGTAGTCAACCCCAGTTGCATTTGTATCTGGTCATAATATGAATGATTTTTATTGATTGTAATTTTTGAAGTTTGTTCATTGTAAATTATACATGGGTTGTTGGAAATGAAACATATATCTTTAGGATCGACTTTACTATATTCTTCTGAACATTTTACTTCCAGTATTCCAAATTCTCCATCTGAAAAAACTTTTCCATCTGGGGTAGCTCCTAGCACATAATTTGTAGCATCTAAAACTAACCCACATGTTTCAATAACAGTATTAAGTCCTGAAATTTTAATAAAATTTTCATAATGTTTAATAGCTATTGGTTCATGATATTTCCCATATGATAATTTGTACTGAATTGTTTTGTTTTTTTTAATACTCCCATCTCCACTGATGATATTGGCAGCTAATGTTTTCAGTCCTTTCTCAGTTTTCGGAGAGTTTTTTCCAAATTTATTGCAAAGTGATGCAGTGAACCGGAATGTACGTAACTGAAACCATTTTAGGTCATTGGACTGTTCCTTTGTACTTGACTCTATAACATTAATGTCGTCATTAATGCGAAGTTTGTTCAAAATATCTATTTTCCTTTGGTCGGTTAGTGCATTTATGTAAGGAGAAATTACATCCTCTATTTGACTGAATGGAAACAGCGGATAATGACTGAATTTTGGAGCTGTGTCACTTGAAAGGTTTGGCAAGTTACTATAAATATTAAAATCAGGTGGTAATAAACAACATTGGTTACTTAGAACAGAGCCAAGCACCATAGGTCCAAATTGTGTTTCAACAGTTTTATTGCTATTTCTGTTTAAAACTGTTAACATATGGCAAGCTGGATTATGTTCTTTCAATTTCAGCAACAATTCATCTGGCTTGTCATTCCAATGAGTTCGATTAGATCCAGTGCGTGCATCATAAAGTGTGGATTTTAAACTGGCAGGACTCTGTACATTTTCACCACTGTAAAAATCTGACATTCTTTTTTTGCTTGGAGGAGATATTAAAATATCTGCAATTGGTGGTTTTTCAACTCTGTTTCTACTTTGAGGAACAGACCATGCACATGGTCGCGAAGTACAGGCTTTTGGCTCTGGTACATATGATAGTCTATCTATTACCCATTTTGAAACCAACTTCATCACAGCGAAAGAATGAGAACAAGTACCAGCTTTACCAGCTGGACACTCACAATACGCATAAGAAATAGAACTATCAACTTTACTAACAGCAATAAATACCCATCGATTTTTCTTTTTCAGGCTAGCTGCACATATACCCTTTATGCAAAAAAATTCTTCACTTTGCTTGCAAAAAATGGAGCTTTGGTCAACATATTGTTCTTCCAATAATTGTTCACCACGACTGACATGTTTCTTAACTTTGCTGGATTTCGGTAATACAATTTCATTAATTTTTTCAGCATGTGTCTCAATATTATCTATAGAAAATTTTGGTAATCCATCCAAACTTTTTGACCAACCATCACTTAAATTTAAATTTTCAACATCATTGGCAAAAGCTTTCGGTATGGAGGGCAAATTTTTTAAATTAATTTGTTTCAGTGCCAGTCCCATTGATTCAGCTTTCCTACTAAGCCATATTTTGTCAGGAGTTGGGTCACAGAGTTTTTCATGTGTTCCCAATTTAAAATATTTCAGAACTTTTACTTTGGCATCGGTCAAAGAATCAATTCCTTTCAGTGGATCACCACGATATAATAACCATTTCTTTAAATGATGAATACTATAGCTATTTAACATATTTAAATCGACACTTACAGCAGGATCGTCTATGTCACATTCTGTGAGAATAAGAACATCCGGATCTAAAATCCAAAGAAATATATAAGTGAACATAGAATACTCAAAATATAAACATTCAATAAACTGTTTCCTTACCATATGCACTTTCATTTGTATCTAATATCGTAAAAAGAAACAAACATCTTATTTATAAATAAACTTTTTCTGTACTCACACACAAGCAAGGAAAAATAAACACTTTTACTTACCTACTTCTCTGAGTAAAACAACAGGAATTTCTTCATTATTCAAAACTTGACCCATAATTGAGTTATCCATTATATTGTATTACGATGTAAAGGGAAATTTAATAAGAATGTCGTATAAAAACTAAAAACGTCCTTGACATGAACTGGCGAACTTCACCACGTTTTATTTTGAACACAACCATAGCCTCGCTTTCACGCAACTTTTTTTTTTATGAGAAGGTCTATTAATATACTACTGTTCTGTGCATCACTCATCAGGAGAGATTCACGAGCTTTATCCTTGAACAGTTCTAAGCGAACGTTCTAAGCGAACGTTCTAAGCGAGTTTCCAAATTTTTTTTCAATGTTATACGCAATAGTGGGGATGGGATTTCCAAATTTCCAGGGTTTTCTAAGGAAAAATTCTTTTTGGGGGAAAGGGGTTCTGGAGGTCCCGGATACCTCCCAGATAAGGGCCTGTTAAAGACAAGTTTATTCCAGTGTGCAAGGCAACAAATAGATGAAGCAAAATTATTTATATGTTCCACGATCAGTTCTTCTAATTTGAAGCATCATCAAATATCATGCCCACATAATAATTTTTTCCGGTAGATTGCCTCTTGTGAAATTATTGTTTACCCGTATTGACAATAATGTTTCGGGTATCAAAAGTCTAATAAAAGGTATTACTTGAATAAAATTCTGAGATTTATTGTAGTTTTTGTTAATGTATTCTGTGAAAATAACAATTGTTCTGTTTTTATGATATATGTAGATTCCTCACAAGTAATGAACTTCAATCTATTCATATGATCTTCTTTTCAAAATAATAGAGTATATTCTGAGTTTTCAGTCATTTCAGTCAAAGTTCAACAAGCAATTACACCTGATCCTCTGTGATATAATGCTCATAAATATTCATTCTTCTGCGTGAGCACAGGTAACTTTTTAAGTTCAATTGCTTGATTGCAAATATTTTCGTAAATTTTGAAATAGTCTTCCATGTGTTCGTGATACGCTGTACTTGATGGAGCAACATAGAGAGTGTGGTAAGGTGATTAAGCAGTCCGTCTCATCTCAGTTTTTGTTGGTTGTTTAATTCGGCGCGATACACTAGTAATATATGTATCAGACGACTTATATAGAGCATCATTGTATTCCTAACATTTTTATGAGTACTTAATCCATTTATTGGGGTTTTCCAGTTCCTGAAACCAGTATAGTTTGCAGTGAAGACGAATGATGATAAATTACTTTTGCAGTTGTAGCCTGAGAGGACGGATCACATAACAATATTTTTTTCAGACAGACGGTATTTAATCTAGCCATGTTTATCAAGTCAGTGCTAATTATTTTTCCTTTCATAATGGATCTTGCTGATATCTGGATTCATTGTGATTTATTGAGCTGAGGAGTGAACCCATTTCTCTTTCTGCGGTATCACTTCATTAGGCAAATCCTTGGAAGCGGGATATTATGTACCAGAATTGATGGTTTTGTCCTAGTCACAGGAAATAATAGTACTTGTCATCTGTTAACATTCGGATGGTATTTCTTATTCTGTGGGATTCGCTGAATTAATATCATGTGAACAATAATTAATTATATGTACAATAAAACGCCATTCAAAATCTGTAGACAAGATTACGATGGTTCAAAGATAAAATATCTTGAAAGATAAAATATGTACTTAATTTTTAATTTTACAATAGCCATGCAACAAATAAAAGTACAATAATATATAGTCCTCAAATTAATAATTGGATGGAGTGTTTGTAGCACTTTAAAATTTTTCAGCCACCTTTTTATGTCAAACAATACCTCAGCAAGAGATGTATTGTTCGAAATCAAATACACGATAAGAAATCTTTAGCGACTTTTGGTCTGATCTGTTTTATGTTGAAATAGTTGCATTATACGAGTAATCTCATCAGCTGGACAGTATGACTTGAACATAACCCCACCCACTTTGTCAATAGAGTGTTCCTGACAATTGGACAGCTGGACTCTGACGTAACTCCTCCTACTTGTGGAGCCAAGCTGCAACTTATAAGAAATCATTGCTTGCTTGTTAACAAGGCTTTAATTATGATTTGGATTTTGTAGAGTTAACTTTAGAAAGAGTTTGATTTACCCAAGTCTTGACTTTAAGAGCATAACAAGGAAAAGTACTTTTTTCCACGAGTGGCCCTCTTGCTGTCCCCATGCGGCCCACTTACCGAAGGGGCCACTTGGGTGACAGGGAAAACCAATTACTTTGCTATAAAACACTTGGCTCTTTCAAATAATTCAAAGCCTTGCGTGTAGCAGCGGGTTCATTAATCAGAACTTGAACGAGAACAGGTTTACTTTCAGGAGAAATAGTTTTTTCTATTAATAGTGAAATATTTCGTGAATACTATTTCGTTGAAATAGAAGTTGGGAAAGGGCTGTTTTCCCATCACAGTCAAACTGTTAAGCGATTTGCACCAGAAATTCCATACATTCCAACATTGTGTATATATTCTATTGTTTGTGAAATTTTGTGAAGGAAGGGAATTTTCTTATTTTGGTAAAATACATACTGTTGCTTGTAACATTTATGGATTTATGCCTATTTAATTGTAAGAATTGGTGTTTGAATAGTCAAGATTTTTTTGGCATCCAAAATAATGATTTTTGTTGTTGCTTGCAACACATTCCTTAAAACAGATGGATTTTAAGAGGGCTCCTTCACAAAAATTAACAAACACGTGGAACAACTAGAAATCACCAGAAACCAATGTACCGTTGTGAATCCTTGTCAATATTTCATGGGAGGTGGACTTACAAAAAATTAAATGTGTGGCAGCATGGAGGCAAAAAGAGGCCGTCGCAAGAAAGAAAAATCATTTTTTCTTACAGAGCTTTTGTAATCAAGCCTTTGGTAGATCAGATTCTTCTAAAACATTTTCTTCCACAATACAAAATTAATAGACTTAAACTATATAATACCTGCTTCGACTATTTTCACAAATATTAAACTCACAGTAAAAAAAATATGAAAGAATTACAGTTAGGATCACATTCTTAAAACACAACAAACGTTACCGACGAATTTCTTCAAAAAATACACTGTTTCTTAATTTGACTGTTGCGGCCCGTCTAGCGATCTAACCCATCTAACATTAATTAATGTTAACAACACGACGAGCTTAGCCAGCCCATCTAGCGTAAATTGATAAGAGTATCAAGAGTTCATCTGGCAAAAAGAGATCACACAAAAGATGCAAAAGAGTAATAAATAAGCCTTAGGTATTATAATAAGACTGGATTAAAGGGTTTTTTTGTTTTATGCAATGTGTTCCAATGACGAAGAGTAAAAATAGTCTGCTTTGGCTGGCAGAAGGAAATGTTTCTGCTGCTTGTAACATGTCAACAAACCCCACAAGAGGAAAGGAAAGCTGCATAAAAATAACAAAGTAACCTGTTTAAGTAAAGAAAAGAATAAAAAACTCCCACCAGGGTGCCTTATTGTGACGTAGTATATGTGTATGTGCACACATGGAGCTAAAAATAGTAAAATTACAATATTATTGACTGCAAATCGGTATCAAGTCTTCAGAAGTAAAAGACACCAAAGCATTACATGGCTATGAAAAAATATATCTAAAGAAATGAGTCTTTCACAACAAAAGTCAAACTTCTAAAAATAGTAATAAACTAAGGAAAGGAATAAGACTGTACATGGTGCAAAATTGGATCTTATGATACTAATACCAGTTTCGGCCTATGTGGCTTGCTTGCAACAGTTTCGTTTTAAGACATACAGAGTTAAAACGTATTCAAAACTCCTTTCACTTGAGTTCAGAATCTTCCAATCATCCGTTGAATCGCTAGGTATGCAGAATTTCAGCAAGGCATCTGCATACTGACCCCAATTCTCCTTTGACTGAGGGACATCTTTGACAGCTGCCATTCCGTCAACAAACCAATCTGCGGAGAGAGATGGCTCCTTGAAAATAGATTTAGCTTCCTCCATCAAAAAGTTGCTTTGCTTTGGAGCCTTGCCTTAAATCTTTTTCGGGGATTGCTAAAGCTAAAGGAACTATTGTCAATAAATACTGAAGTGCTTCTGCTGGGTTTGAAACCTTCCCAACCATTAATCTAAAAGCTTGGCAACTTTCTTTTAACACTTTGATTGCTATTGAATCTGGTGTCTTTTCATCCATGCCTATTTGAATATTTCAGTATTTTTACAGGGGCTTTTATTCTAGTGTTCATAAATTCTAAACAAGCCCTTTTCCCAACAGAGTTTGAATCCAAAGACAACAATCTCTTGTATTTACTAGACAGACTTGTTGTGTCTAGCAGAAGTATCTAAAACTGGAATGAAGGAGTCATCAAGTTGTTTTGTTAAGCTAGACGTTGTCCTCTCCTTTTCCCTACGCAATCCAGTTATTGTTTCTTTGCGTACTGACAAAATAAGCACATCGAAATTTTCCTTCAGCTTTCTAGGAGTATTTGCTACGTATAACAGGTCTTTATGAACGGGTTTGTTGTACTTTCATTCGTACTAAACCCACCTTGCTTGTCCCCCCTCGCGCACCTTGATCTATCTACTCTCTTTTGATTGTTACTTCAGTTATATCTATCTATCTATCTATCTTGGTCGATTTTCACATCGCTCAGTTATAAGGTCACCATAAATGAACGAAAATGGTTTTTATGTCAATGATCCACGTAATCCATTTAATTGAAGATCATTTCATGCAGCAGAATTATTAATCTTAAATGATTAAGTGCAAAGCACTTTGGAAGAAAGGTCCTCTCAGCTGCCAAGTGACGATTTATACTTTTCTCTCGCTGAGAAATCTTCACATATTTTGTTATCATTTGAAACTGAGTACCTGGCGCTTCTTTAAATTAACATTTACACAGGAATTGAAAACATGTGTCTTCAGGAACTAACTGAAGTGTCGCAACACTCATTTCGAAGCACAGGACTGCTAGTTTTTCAATTAATGCTTTGTGTAAGCAATGTCTTTCAGTCTTAATTTTGTATCGAAGTAGAAGATTAAATGACTGCTTATGAAGACGCAATCCTCAAAGGTAGTGAGGCCCTTCCATTGCCTGAATAGCAGATTCCTCAGCTAAAGGATTTACATCTATCCACCAGTCCTTCAAACGAGAACAGCCATACGTTTTTTACATAATTTTAAAGTATACCATTACTGTGTGAAAGCCACCAGTTTAAGGCATAACTTTATTATACTCTTCTTTACGCAACCAACTGATCATTAGCATCTTACTATATATAGCTGCATCTGCATGAGCAAAATTGTGCTTTACTTGCAAGTCACCAGGTTTCTGTAAAATCATATCCATGTACCATATATACATAATATTGTCCGTTTGAGGAAAGGGCATAACCGGTAAGTACTCTAGTTTGCACTTTGTTGTTGCCACATTGGTTGTATCTGTATTAAATGCCATCCATGAGCCGCCTTGAACCAACTCATTTTCATCAATATTTGGGTAGGCGTTTTAAATGCATTCTTCCCAACATTTTCTACCAAAACACACGCAATATCTCCATAAAGAGACTGATTTAAATGATCTGTTTGAATAAGTGGCTTTAAAATCTTCAAAGGGTAAAGGAAACGCTCCCTGGTCCGGAAACTTGTAGTAGCCATATTTGTTTTCATTCTCTTTGTTTCTATGGACAGCTTGTTTCTCACTGGCCTTGTACCCTAGGTGTGATGGACTGTAGAATTACCTGTAAGGATTTGCTGTTTTCTATCTGAGTTAACGAACGTGATATGAACGCTTTGTCTTGTGGTGAATCCTGGAGGCCTATCACTGTTGCCTATTTGTTAGTCAATTAAGCTACATTTGTTTTGGATATTCCCATTCCTCAGCGATGCAAAAGCTCAATTACTTCTTTCCTTCAAGTTATTTTGTGGAAAGTTGAACTCAGTTGCAGGTGAAGTTAATGTTCGTTTGCATGTTATTAATCTTTTCTAACATTTTGTTATTGTTGTTATTTTCTCCGTTTTTGATTCACTTGCAGTTATCGTGTACTTTTCGATTAATTTTGCTTTTAACTGGTAAGTGTGTTTCAGACTTATAGGTGCTTCTTCTCATCCATATTCTTCGCCAATTTTGTCTACATCTTTCAAAAATTCTGTAATTTAAAATGCTTCTTGGTCTTTTTAAGCTTTGGGGAGGGTTTAAAATTGCACCCAGGTAAACTGTCTGAAATTTTTTACCGTCCGAAAACTTCCATGTAAACAGACCCTAAATGTATGAAGATATGATAATGAAGGGCTGCATCGTACAAGGAGGTAAAAGGTGAAAATTCAAATCAAGATATTTTTTCAACAAGTGAAAATAAAAGGTAGGTACATACACCAATTCTACTTACCCAGAATTCTTAGCTCTTTTAAGTGAACTAATTGTTTTTCAAAAATTTGATTTTTCGGATAATCTGCTATTGTGACGTTATTAATTAGGGTTTTGCTGTCGTCATGGAAGAGAAGATTTTGGCAGCAGTAGACCAGAAGCTTTCGATTTAAAAAATTCAAAAGTTAAAAAATGTCGTAATAACATGGTAACATAAAACTGTCAAGACAGCTGTTCTGACCTTGTCATTCTCATTTCCTTACAGACAGCTAACAGGAACCATTTTGATCCAACCGTGGTTCATTAATTTTATTATTGAATTCTTGAAAAATTTAAAAAGAAAGACCCCCACACCCCAGTGATCTGTCATGAAGACTCATTGATAAAATATTTAGCGTAGGAAGTTGGAATTTGCACGTAGGAGTTAAACAAGTGATTAATTTAAGTCCCATGATTGTACCAGAATGACTTATCAGTAAAACTATAGGACACTGACGTCATAGGCTGAAATAGGGTAATCAAATTGTAGATAAATACCAAGTGATTGTAATGTAGTTTTCAGTGTGTGTATTTGCATGTGCCTGGTTAGAAGATTACAGAACACCTCGTATTTGGGTGGATCGTGAAGTCAGTCTTTTCTCTGTCTTGTTCAACTGTGTTATTTCTGTTTCTTATCCTGACTAAGACGCGACACCCAGATTTTAGGCATTTTGATTCATTGGGGACAAGACCAGCATTGCAATATGTATCACCAAACATGTTTCCCTTGCTCATTCCATCTCGATTTCTCAATGGCTGACCATAGTGAATTTTGTCATCATTTGGAGCACGTTTCTTTTTGCTCCACTAATAAACTAAACTAAAAACGGACTCTGTCAGCATAAATGGATGTTTTTTCAATCACAGTGCCATGTGATTGGCTTGGTATTTGTTTTTAAAAATCATAAGGCAGAATGCGGGACAATATTTAAAATGCCCCACTCGTCCACTTACACAGTTTTCGCAGGCTAAACGGGGAATAATTGATCAACTATTAAAAAGAAAAGTTTTATCAAGTTTAAATAGGCTTTTATGGACCAATATGAATAGCGTTGATTATATTTTACAGCATCGTTTCCACTGTCTTAAAAAAGCTTAAAACAAAAAATCTAGCCATGATCAGGAGTAAGATATACCGTTTTAGCAGTATGTCGGAACAAAAAGTCGTGCATTTAATTCAAGTTTTTGGTTGTAGAAGAAGAGAAGCGTGAGTAAAAAATCTATATTTCATTTGCCTCACACTCTCTCTTTCCCCTCTCTCTCCTCTACCTCTCTACCCTGCCTTTATGTTTTACTTGGAGAAGAACTTGAGCTGAAAATGAAATGACAGACTTAAAACCACTTTCTGTGTCCAACTCTGAGCACAAAGCATCGTCAATATACAGCAACTACAACTCCAGTTATTTGAGCAAACCTGTACAGTTTTCTTTCTGAATGAAAACCATTGTTTTCAGGGTGGAAATAAAGAACTGGATAAAAACGTTCCTATTTTAAATGAAATAATAAATTGTATTAAATAACATGGGGCTCACAAAGTCCCCCTTTGAAAGTGTGGTGAAAGTAAAAGCTTCCCTAAACAAGGTATGTTTCTGGAGCTTATTTTGTTGATTTTATGATTATTTACTTAGCTGATGGCTCATTTTCAGAATTAAAGAGCTTTCAAATGCAAAAGCCTTATAATTCCAAATGAATTATTAAACTCTATTTCTGAGGTATGAAAAGAAAAGCTGCAAAAAGGTAAAATGAAAGAAATGTAACAATAAAATGTCGCAGGCTAATTTCAAAGATATTGAGATATATAGTAGATGTTCCAAATGCCGTGTTCTGATTCTTCACCCCCAAAAAGATAAAACCCCTTTTCAGTGCAGGGTCTGTAAGAACAAAAGCTCTTGCTTTTAATTCAATTTTTTAGTTTGAGAAGAAGAGCAGGGTGAATAAAAAACCTGATATTTGTTTGCTCTGTATTTAATTTAGAGTTGATTTGTTATTGTTATACCTTTGCATTCATTCTTTTGGAATAATAATCTCAGAGGAATACCCAGAAATTATTATTCTTGAGTTTTTCAAATTAGTTCAATTGTCAGTGATTAGACAGGTTACAAGCACTGAGCCAGATCGATGTTTTTCAACACTGAAGAGATTAAAAACTATTTAAATAATTTGTTGGGACATAATAGACTAAATGCACCTGGAATGATAACTCCTGCCAAACATATTGCATAGGATTTTAATAATACAGTTATAAACTAGGAACAGACGACCCTCCTACCAATATTTCCCAACTAACCAGCTTGATTTTGGTTGAAGGGTAGTTGTCCTGCTAACTCACAAAAAATCATTAGTTAATTACTCATTAATTAGCAAATATACACAACTTAAAGTATATATGAGTGTGTATTTTTATGGCACATATTTAATCAACCTTACATATTTATAAGTCAAATTTGCGCCTTTTGTATCATAAGCAAATGATAATTAGTTAATTACTCATTAATTAGCAAATTTACATGACTAATAATAAAAATGAAAATGTGTGCATTATCAAGACGCATCTTCATGCCAACTTTTGTGCTGATAGGTTGAATACAGGGCCTTCCGACACTTTAGTTTGCTCTTTCAACACTCACCCCCTGGTACAGGATAGAACATAGATTTTTTTAAACAAATTGTAATGGAAACTGCGGCTGGTAAGAGGCCTGTTGGTAAGCGAAGCGAGCCAGCAGGACAATAAATTTGCAACGCTAAAAAATAGGAGGAATTTTCTTCAGAAGAATTTATTTAAATTCTCCTTTACAATTTACGTGTGCATACTCTGTTGCATATGTAGTGTTATTCTTACTTTCATGTCATAACTATAGATCGTAGTAGACTGTTTATTGCTAATTCAACATGGTGTTTGAAGTATGTAAGGCTTCAAATAAGCACTACTCTATCTAATGGGCCAGAAAGTTGGTACAAATTACATAGTACATTTGAAGATATCAATACACATATTGTAGGTATAGATAATTGATGAAGCCATTATTCTGACATGTCTTACAACAAATTATCACCTCCCTCCAGTGGTCCTTACATACACTTCTTTGTCTTTATCATAGAAAACTGAAGCACATTCAGATTCCCTTGTTTTTTTCCATGATGCCATGCCTTTCTGTCTTCAAGTCTTAAAACTAAAGTTTTTGATGATTCAATGAATAGGCATGTCTGTGATCAGATTTTAAAATAGGCCTTGAGTAAATTGTTAGGGTTACTTCGAACCATTAAAATAATCATCATTGTAACCATCAATTGGGAGATATTTATGTCCCTCTCTCAATACCATTATGCTCTGTTAATTCAGATAAACAGTCGAGAACAGAACCAAGTGATTCATCAAAATATGGTGCAGGTCGGTTTGTATATTTACAGATAAACAGATGAATAGGTGAATAGGTAAACAGA
>RDPX01000173.1:758569-772512 GCA_003991215.1 Morbakka virulenta
CTCTCTCCTCTCGCCTTCTCTTTCTCTCTCTCTCTCTCTCTCTCTCTCTCCGCTCTCTCAGTTTGTTCGTTCATTTTGTTACTATTTTTTTAGTACTGTTGCTTGTAAAATGGTATTTAGAACAGATTCAATCTTAACTAGGATAAGTATCCCTTCTTATTTCTGGTATATTCTGTGAATGTAGTTGATGAACTTTAAGCTATAATTTTAATATTAAGTAAGAAAACTTATTTTTTGGTTTTGCCTTGAACCAAGTAAAACTAAATCGAATTAAATTGTGATTTATTTTGGATGTCAACATAATCGATGTACTTGCTTAAGCATTGCTTTGTCAAAGAACTCTCTGATGTTTCATAAAAAACACTTTTGTAATTAATGCATTAAATAATTTATTCTTTTTTAGACATATATTGCCTGGTACTTTCAATATTATTGGAAAATAGCAGGACATAAAAGTCTACTTTATATTGATTATTAGAAACAACCTGTACAATTATTTAACATCGAAATTCAAGTAATATTTTGGTAAACTGAAGAAACACTAGTCATGGAGAAAGTTAAAGAAAAAATCAGATCCTATTCTTCTTCTTCTTCTTGTGCCCTATCGTATGACATTGGCGACCAGTTTATGCCAATCGTTCCTGCTTTCTGTGCATCGAATAACTACAATCGCTTACATCCCACTCCATTCAGCAATTCTTTGGAGAAATGTAACCCTTTGTCTTCCTCTTGCTCTTTTTCCTGCTATCTTGCCCGTACGTGCTAGCTTTTCCATGCAGTCTTTTCTCATGCAATGTCCAAGGAACTGTAATTGCTTTTTCTTAATTGTTTTCATCAGCTTTTTTTGTGTCTGCTTTAATTAAAATTTCTTCCCATCGTACTCTCATTATTCTCCGCAGAAACCATATCTCTGCTGCATTGATTCTCTTTTCCATTTCTTTAGAAACAGTACATGTCTCACTTCCATATTTTAGGACCGCCAACACATAACATTCCAGTACCCTTAGTCTTGTTGATATGGTGATCTATGGATTGCACAAGATTTTCCTTAGTTTTTAAAAGGTCTCTCTTGACATTGCAATTCTTCGTTTGATCTCCCTGTCGCATCTACCGTCTGATGTGATCAAGCTTCCCAAATTACTAAACCAGTTCACTTGCTTAATTTTTGTGTTATGAACCCAGATGTTACAAGGTGGAATGTTCTTTTCTTTGGTTACCATCATGCACTCTGTCTTTTTTGTGTTGACATGTAAGCCATTTTTTCACTTTCTAAGACTACCTTATCTACTAATTCTTGAAGTTGTTCTACCGATGTAGCTTCGAGAACCGTGTCATCTGCATAGCGGAGGTTATTAATATTTTCCCCTCTTACAATAAGCCCCGGCATACCTTCTAATTCTCTTAATTTTCTTACACTATAGAGGTTGAATAGGTCAGGTGACAGCACACATCCTTGTCTTACTCCTTTCTTTATTTCAACATGTTCGCCTACTTGATTACCGATTCTTTTAGCTGCTGTTTGTTTCCAATACAGGTTTCTCATGATTCATAAATCTTTACCGTCTATCTGGATATCCTCTAGCATTTCCAAGAGTTTCTCGTGTTTGACATTATCGAAAGCTTTTCTATAGTCTATAAAACATAAGAAAAGGTTTCGTTGCATCTAAATAGCTCTCTCCGATAACAATCTGATCATAAATATTCCATTTCGCGTACCGCTATCTTCTACAAATCCACACTGCAGTTTCGATATTTCAGGTTCAGATTTGTTTCTTGTTCGTCTCATCAATATCCTTAATAAAATTTTTACTACATGACTCATAATGCTAATTGTCCTGTGCAGCTCACATTCTGCCGCAGCTGGCCATTTCGGCAATGCAATAAAGATTGATTTACATAGGTCAGCAGGGATATTTCGAGATTCTTAAATCTTGTTAAGCACTTTCGTTAGTTTAACAATGCCAAAATCACCTATGCTTTTGATTAATTCTGCAGCTAACTCATCTGTACCGACTGTTTTGGTGTTTTTCATTTTTTTAACTGCTACCTGAACTTCAGATTCCAAAATCTTTGGACCTGTCATATTGATCCCTATATTCGGCATGTCTCCTCTCTCATCATCAAACAAGTCTGAAATATACTCTGTCCACCTTTCTATCATTGCTCCTTTTTCTATTATTATACTTCCATCCTTTGGCTTTAAACATCCAGCTGCCGTACAATACTTTTTCTTAGCGATATCATTGATATTTCTAAACATTTCCTTTGGATTCATTGCACCTACCGGGGGAGAGAGTAGTACTTTCTTGTACAACCTCATTAACGCCGTTGTCTCTATTATTAACTATTGGCATAATCATAGTATTACTGGGCTAGATAATACAGTGGTTTGCCATTGCCTGCTGTAGGGTGAACTTAGGATGATCACCATTTCCCTTCCCAGCAGTTCCTCCGCCTGTATCATCCGCCTTCATCATCGAATTAACGCAGAGCAGGGATCTATACCAGGTGCTACCAGCTGGGTAACTGGACCTGGGGGTCGCAAAAGGGCAGATGCGACCATTACCTGGGAGGGATATTCCCTCCTGCTACCCATCAGTTCCTATCAAAGTGGCAATTAGTGGAAAAAAAGGTTTGTCCACATTATTTTATTATTTCTAAATTAATATTCCCTGTCAACCTTATCTTCAGTACGAAATAGCATAGTAATCTTGAATTGGTTATTTTGTGATAGAAAGAACATTTTTTATTCCTCTCCATGTTTTTGGTATTTTGTCCTTAGATGTACGGAATAGTTTAAAAAATGTCCTAAATAATTTACTTTTACGCAAGGGGTTACTCATATTGCGAGGAATGAATTGATTTAATATCTTGCTTTTCTAACTTTAAATGTTACTTGGGTGTTACATTCAGTATTTTTATCGTGTTAAGGATTCCAGAAGTAATTTAGTTTTTCCATTAAGCTAACTTTCATTTTCCCAACTGGTTAATATAATTATAATATCGAATACAGCTTTAAACAGCAGTTATAATATCTTCTGTTTTATGATACTTATTACATTTAGTACATTCAAGTACTTGTTTAGATTCTTCCAAAAGCCCACTAGGATGTAAAGTTTTATATAAACCACCAGACCTTTATTATTTACCATTAGACATTGGAATATATAGAGAAAAAAATGCATAGATACCTAACACACATACTTATATGTAAATATATGTACATACATACATATACATATACATATACATATACATATACATATACATATACATATACATATACATATACATATACATATACATATACATATACATATACATATACATATACATAAACATATACATATACATATACATATACATATACATATACATATACATATACATATACATATACATATACATATACATATACATATACATATACATATACATATACATATACATATACATATACATATACATATACATAAACATATACATATACATATACATATACATATACATATACATATCCACTGAAGTTTAACTTGGAAGATTTTATGTGATATAATTAGAAGTGTTTATTTGTTTTAATTGGATTTTATTTCGTTTCGTACAGAAGCATCTAACTATTTAGTTTTTAGAACAATCTTGTAAAGCAGTGTAAACAAAAAAATAACAAACTCAAGCACAAAGAAGAAGCACAAACAAAAAGTATTTTTGCTGTGCAGTTTTAATAGAGACAGCAGCTGTTCGTTAATGCTAAAGTTGTTGCTTCAGTATTTCAGAAAAGACTCAAATGGGACGGTCTGTGGGGAGTCTAAAATGAAATGAAATAGAGTTATTAATAAATAAAGAGTTTTCTTGAATTTACTGATTACAACGCTACAGAGAGCAAACACAAAATCTCATAGTTTCTATTCGTGTCTTAGTTGGAACTGTGTTTATGATTTCTTGGTCTTTTGATTAATCATTACCTTCAAGTTGGTACACAGGTGTGGCTGAGACTTTTTAATTAGGAAAGGCAGAAAGAATGTGAAATTGGGGGTACTGAGATGAGGTGAATGCCTACAGTGCAGACAGGGTTTGCGCTAATGTAAATTGTACAACTTTCGCTTCCTGAAATCCTCAGAAATTCATTCAGAATTTCATGTCAAACTTAAGCTTCAGAGACAGAAGGACGTATGGAGTAACAAACGAACATCCTTTTAAAAGAAGTACCAGGAAGTATCTTAAGAGATAGCAAATGCTCCTTTATCTTCAGATACCATATCGTATACCTCGGGCGATCATGGGTGTCCACTGCTTTCCCTCTTGGCAACTGTAAATCACTTTGCAGTTCTTATCAAGCTGCATCCAATTGCTAATATTCCTAACCTGTTTTCTTTTTTGTTTGCCTCTATCTCTGGTGTCCTCATTTCCTTCCCTAATTAATTGAAAGAAAAACTCCATTTGCTCTTCATTGGTTCCATTTAATATCTCTTTTTCTGTTCTCGTTAATCTCAATACTTCATCGTTACACTTCCTATCATTTAAACGAATTTTTTGCATTCTTCTTTATCACCGATGCTCAAAGCTTTCCTTTCTTCTTTCTTTCTTATTTTCCATGGTTTACATGCGTACTTCATGATGGACCAGATATAAGTATTTAATGTCGTAATCTTTATTTTAATTGAGAATGGTTGTTTACCGTATTTCAAAGTGCACTTTTTACCAGTCCAATTTTTCTATTACCTTTGATTTGCTTCTACCACCCAAAGTAAAGATACCATCCAAATAAATAAATAAATAAATAAATAAATTTAACCACTTGCTCCACTTCTACTCCATCCATCTTGATGCTACTCATTGAAATCTTTCTTTATGGAGAATAATGTGGTGATTGTCTTCTTCTTGTTTAACGAGAGAGCTTTTAGTCTAGTCTATTCCTTTTTCTTGTTTACTAACACATAAAGTCCTTTTTGTGATCAATCAATCAATATGTTGATCAATTGATCAATATCGGTGCTGTATCGTCTTCAAAACTTTCATTGTTAGTATTAGCTCCTCCCACTTTCACTCCTGGGGTGTTTTTTGGAACGATATTTTTTTCAGTGCTAATACTTAAAAACATATTTTAACAGCCAAAAGTATGGAGACTGCAAACCCTAAAGCTCTTTCTTTCACAACCTATAAAAGGAATCATTGTTTTTTCTTCAACATTGCCTTTTATCTTTTCTTAGATAATCCAATTATTTCTGTATCTATAATCATGGAAATTCATTAGTTTATCACCACTGCGTCCATAATTATTAAAAATCTTCAATCTCACCCCTTCATGTATAACCACAGAAATATATCAGTTTTTCTTAATTTCTCACAGTTTCTTATTCCGTACTTTAAAAAATCATCAGCTTTCAATTCCCAGTTGTAAAAAAAGTTATTTTTGTATTTCTAATTGTTTGAAATTCACAATTTATTTAAAGACCAATGAAGAAATTGTAGACAACGTTCAAATATTATAGTTTTTGAGCTTGAGCTGGTAATCGAAAAATTTAGGAAAAGCTAGAACAGACGTCAAAAATCATAATTTTGTGAAAGAATTTTTCTGAATTAACTCCTTACTTAGATTAATATATTTGCTACGATTGTTTTTGGTATCAATTTGGTTTTATAATATGTTGTTTAATAAAGGTTTAGGTCACAAATTGGAATAAATATGTCTAATAACAAATTTGACAAAGCTTTTCAAATTAACATTAAAAGTTGACTGTAACTCTAGATTAATACTGGCTAACGTTGTACTTCCTGATAAAAAATCTCCGCGTTAATAATGTTTACTGTGCTAACTGCCGCACTGTAATATCAAATACGCTATCTTCTGATACAATGTTAGCATAGAAAAAAAGAGCATCTGATTTCAGAGCTTTTTCCTACTTGTTTTCCTATTGCTTTTCCGTCAGTAACATAAACACCCTTCGCTACAAACCTTTTTGCCGGTGGAACAAGCGAAGTCTCAGTAATTTTTGCTTAGCAAACACGATTGCTTCAGTCACGTGGCAACCCAAACTCGCTTTTTTGACAAAAGTCACCCCCAACTGTGTTCTGTGAGCCAATGACAAACGTCAAAAGAAAAGGAAGTCTGGAACAAGTGCACCTTGCAACTCTTTGTTGTGAAAGCGATTTGTTTTTTGGTGTCAGTACATATAGAGAGTTTGTATAATCCCGTCTCCAATTTTCGAGACTTTGACTCCTTTGCTTGCTTTTTCAAACGACGTCAGTTTTTTTTGTCAATGCAATAATAAAAGCAGAGACCAGAATTTAGCAATTAAAATAATGTAAGGAAAAAACCTTATGATTTGCAAAAGGGTTCTATTGTAATAAAGTGTTAATATTGTACAGATCTGAGTTGTGAAGAATTCGTCATTGCCAGCAAGGGCAATATTTTCTTAGTTTAAAAGCAAAAGAAGCGCATATCCTTATTTGAAAAGGATGATTACTGCAGTTACATGGCAACAAAATAGCAAAAATAGTGTCACCTTCATTTCACATTCCAAGAGATGAAATGTTAGCAGGTGTATTATGGTTGCGTTTACAATCGTCTGCTGTGTTGGGCCTTAATTCAATTACAAATAGGACATTCTTTGAGGCAGGTGTGGTGGAAGGTTTACATTTGAGACTTCATTACCAGTCTTGAGTTTTTTTAAATGAATTTTTTCGCTACACAAGTAGAAATCTTAGAATAAAAGTCTAACAATGAAACTGGTGCACCTGTTCACAATAGTCATTTTACAGCCATATCAAGAAGAAACAGCATTTTTAAGCAGGTGAATTTTGCTTTGATTTGATGACTAGAAGATGTACTGAATACCCCAACAAACTAAAAAGAAAACAGAAATTTTTTTCGATCTTTAAACGCTACTTGGTGTTCCTATTAAATTATGTAAAATGTAATTTTCTTTTGAAAATATTTTGAACAGAGTAAACTCAAAAAGAAATACCCTGAAAATAGGAAAGATGGTAAAAAAGTACTTTTTGTGAACCAGAGCAAGTCTGTAACTTGCCATCAGAATTCTTACTCGTGCGTTTGTTATCTGTTGATACTATTAAGCATTAAGGATCACATTCAAGCAAACTAAACAATTTTCCTAATTGGAACACTAAGACACATTCTGACTATTATTCCTAAGCGTTGAATATTGATCTATTTTGTTTTAAAGAATGTAAAACTTAATGCAAAAATCCTCGCACAATGGACGTACCGTTTAGCTGCGGTGTTATAAGCTATTTATATAAATCCTGAGACTAGCAAAAGATGACCTCCGACGTATAAATATGTCAATTTTGAAATATAGACGGGACAGCTTAAAAAACAAGCACAGCAAGAAATTAAAATTTCAAAATTTAATTCGATGGAGAAAAAAAACCCCACATTCAGTTTAGCTTATATGAGAGTGTTTTACACATTGATGAGTTATGATAAATTTGAAAAAATTACAGATAAAAAAGAGAAACATTTGGGCGTGTGTATCAAGTTCATTTGTAATAATATGTTTTACTCAAGTGCGCCATTTTTTCTCGTTGTTCTCGTCGTTGGAAATTTCATCACAATCATTCATGTAAGCTGAGTCAACCACAGAATGACGAATTCATTTCGAAGCCAGAAAAAACATATTCCAACAAATATAGAGAGAGCAAAGGAACTTGTGGAAATAGTAGTATACAAAGAACTTAAAAATATTGAGCAGTAAAAATAAGTGTTTACTAATCCATAATGTCAAGAAAAAAATGCAAAAGTAAGGAAATAGCTATAAGGAAAAATAACATTAGATAACATTAGAGTTATGAAAGTAGATACCAAAAACAGAGACAAATTTTGAAAATAAATTTGAATTGGAAGTAATGGAAAAGTTAAGAAAAATAATTGAAAATGTAAATTGCACTAAATTGGGTTCCAATCAATGCTTATTTATTTCTTGTCTCTTTGAAGCGTTAGGTGCTACGTTCTCAATCGGATCATTTTTAGGAAATAATATCTCCTTTGGAGCGTGCCATGTTTATCTGAGATGCAGACGTCAAGAGTGTATTCGTATTACAGCATCAGTTGAATGAAAGCATTCTTAGAAAGAGGAAGCGAGCAACACTGTGGGTAATATATAGGACAACTGACTCCTGTGGGTTTGGTGCTCATGGAGGATAGAGGAGTAGATCCAGATTCACCAAAGAGAAAAAGGAATAGAAAACGAAACATAGAAAGAAGGAAGCTACGGTCGAATGATTTAATCCAAGAGCACAATGGAATTTGGAACTAAAGAACTTGATACCACTCACCATATCTGATGGAGACAAGCACCTCAAATGACTGACGATACTTAAAGAAGCAGAGAAGAGAAAGCAAACATATTTAAGTTGATTCAACAAAATGAAAAATGAAGTTATTAAATTTCAACTGAATTTTGTTCATTGTTGTTGGTTTTTTTAAACTGTTGTTTTTGGAATTTTGCAGAATGTAAGCCCCTTTCTATTTATTTGTACGTTTCAGAAACGTAAGGATAAATACATTTTGTTTTCTTTCAAAAGTATATATAAAGTACATATTTTGTTTTCTCAATTTCCTATCTTCTAATATTGTTCTATGTATGTGTGAAAAATATCTCTTTTTTAAATGTTTTGTACGGTATTGAGCTGGTAGTGTCTTTTTAGACAAACCTCATCAAATCAAAGAAGTATAAAACCACCCATTACAAATGCCTCTATGACGTTATGATGTTAATAAAAATACAACACATGACCTTGCAGGTGGGGCCTGGTTAGGTTTCCCAGTTTAGATGACCCATTCTGCTTAAAATGGTCTACGTAGCGAGGCTTCACCCAAGACCTCAGGACTAAGTAACAAGTGCAAACTCGGTATTAAGCCCTTTGCCTGGTGTAATTATCAGGGCAATTTGGCCATACAGGGCAGGATGGGGTGGTGTGGTGTCAATGTCCCTTTCCAGCAGTACTAGACAGTACTATGTTAAGCCGGCCAATTAAGGAAAGTTCAACTTTTCCCACTGTTCCCGGCCGGTTCTCGACTAGGGCAGGGGCGCTGATCCCTGAGGAGTTGCTAGGCGACCTGCTGGTCTGGGCACTTTCCATCTACCCTTTATTTTACTACCATTATTATTGTTATCATTATTATTATTATTATTATTATTATTATTGCTGTTATTTCACTGAGTATTACACTGTTAATTTTGTCCTTCAGATCTGGTTACTACTAGTAACAACAGCTTTATTGGTTCTCTTCACTTAATGTTATCTTTCTTAAAAGCCCAAAAGAATTTGACATTTCCAGTGTTCTTCGTAATATTCTTTTTTCAAATATAATAATAATAATGAATAAAAATACTACTACTACTACTACTACTACTACTACTACTACTACTACTACTACTAATAATAATAATAATAATAATAATAACGAATATAGCTATGGCGTGGATTGATTACAGGAAAGCCTATGATTTTGTCCCATAGTTGGATTCTAGATTGTCTTAATATGTTTGGTATTGCTAACAACATTAGCAGCTTTATATAGAAAAGTATGAAACGATGGAAACTCCTGTTAACTTCAAATAGGTCTGAACTGTGTGAAGTAAATGTCAAAAGAGGTATCTGCCAAGGAGACAGTCTTTCCCCACTGATATGCATGATATGCATGATCCCACAATGGAGTAAGAAAGAATTCAAGTTGAATCACCTCCTCTTTATGGATGCTCTCACCTTGTTTGGAAAGCGTGAGGATCACATTAATAGCTTAGTACAAACAGTGTTTTTATTCAGCAAAGATATTGGCATGGAGTTTGGCTTAAAAAAATGTGGAGTGATTATTCTGAAGAGAGGGAAGTTGATTAAGTCTGACGGAATTAATTTGCCTACGGAAGATATTATGAAAGAGGTAAATGAAAATGGGTATACCTATCTTGGAACTTTAGTGTTAAATGACATTAAAGAGAAAGAGATGAAACTTAAGGTAGTATCTGGATATAAAAGACGTTTGAGGTTGGTGTTAAAATCTAAATTAAATGGTAAGAATAAGATCCAAGCTATTAATACTTGGGGAGTTGCACTCTTAAGATATGGGGCAGAAATCATAGATTGGAAAGTTGATGAGCTGAAGAAGTTAGATAGAACGACGAGAAAGGCCTTAACGATGTATGGGGCTCTACATCCCAAGAGTGATGTTGATCGGTTATACTTGAAAAGAAAAGATAGGGGAAGAGGCCTGATTGGGACTGAAGCATGTGTAAGATTGGATGAAAACGACTTAGGTTTATATGTTCGTGAGTCAGATGAGTTGCTTTTGAAGGGTGTAAAAAAAATTGGACATAATTAGAACTGACAATTTGGCAGAGAAAGAAGAAATTAAGAGACAAAATCTAAGTGGCATGAAAAAGGAACAGGTGGGCAGTTCGATCGTGAAATGCCTAAAGAAATAGATAGTTAATTGTCTTGGAAATGGATTGCCCATAGTGACTTGAAAGTACAAACAGAAGCAACGATATTTGCGGCGCAAGAACAGGCACTCAGAATAAATTATATTAAACATAAGATCGACAAAACAACAGAAAATCTGATGTGCATAATGTGTGGTGAAAAGGGTGAAACTGTACAGCATTTACTTTGTGAGTGCAAAAAGCTTGCTCAACGCGATTACAAGAGGAGGCATGATAACATTATATGAAAATATGGTCTTGAAAGGAAGGAGAAGTGGTATGAGCACTACCCTTAGGGAGTAGTTAAAAATGATAACATGAAATTGGTTTGGGATATTAACATACAGTGTGATAATGTTATTGAGGCCAGAAGACCTGATCTAATTGTNAATGCCTAAAGAAATAGATACTTAATTGTCTTGGAAATGGATTGCCCATAGTGACTTGAAAGTACAAACAGAAGCAACGATATTTGCGGCGCAAGAACAGGCACTCAGAATAAATTATATTAAACATAAGATCGACAAAACAACAGAAAATCTGATGTGCAGAATGTGTGGTGAAAAGGGTGAAACTGCACAGCATTTACTTTGTGAGTGCAAAAAGCTTGCTCAACGCGATTACAAGAGGAGGCATGATAACATTATATGGAAATATGGTCTTGAAAGGAAGGAGAAGTGGTATGAGCACTACCCTTAGGGAGTAGCTAAAAATGATAACATGAAATTGGTTTGGGATATTAACATACAGTGTGATAATGTTATTGAGGCCAGAAGACCTGATCTAATTGTAGTTAACAAGAAAAGCAAATCTTGTATCATTATTGATGTTGCTGTACCAGGAGATTGTAGGGTACATGATAAGGAACAGGAAAAGATTGAAAAATATCAAAGCCTAAAAATTGAATTAAAATGGCTTTGGTCACTGAAGAATGCTCTTGTTGTACCAATTGTTGTTGGAGCTTTGGGGTGTGTAAGCACAAATTTCAAGAGATGGACTGACATGATAAATAATGAGTTAGACATTGGTATAATACATAAGACAGCCTTATTAGGAACAGTTAGGATTCCTAGAAAGGTTTTAAAAATGTAAGGAGAAAGAAACCTCTTGGCTTTTGGCTGCTAGTTGTGGCTAGCCCAAGAGGAATAAAGCGGTATTAAGAACAGCCTGTGCAAATGCTATAAACTATGATGATAATAATAATTGTTTGCCACTAGTCTAGAAAATACGTACTGGAATAATTTCTGAAGAAATATATTCTTATCTTGATGTTAAAAAATATCTACACAATGAACAAAAAGGATATAGCCAAAATGCAAAAGGTACACATGATCTTCTCTTTATCGACAGAATGATTCTGAAAGAGGTGAAAAGGAAACAGTGTAATCTTTTTGTTGGATGGATAGACTATAAGAAGGTTTACGACATGATCCCACATGCGTGGAGTATGGAGTGTCTGAAGTCTCTTGGGATCAATGAGAATATATGCAATTTGACTGAAAAGAGTATGGGCTCATGGAGAGTGGAATTTATATGCGGCAATGAGAGCTTAGGCGAAGTCCTTATTAAAAGAGGCATCTTTCAAGGTGATTCCTTATCTCTTTGTAATTTGTTTGATACCTCTTAGTCATATCCTCAGAAATCTGGAGTAGGGATATCACTTCGAAAAACATCAGCAAAAGATTAATCACCTGTTGTTCATGGACGACCTAAAGCTTTATTCTAGTAGTCAAAAGGCCTTAGATTCACTTGTACAGAAAGTCAGAATCTTCAGTAATGATATTGGAATGCAATTTGGCATTGAGAAATGTCCTGTCTTGAGAATGTACAAAGGAGTGTTGAAAGATTTATCTGGTATCAAACTTTCTGATGATTGCGAAATCAACGGCTTGAAAGAAGGAGAGGGTTATAAATACTTTGGAATTCTTGAGGCTGATGTAGTCAAGAGTAAGGAAATGAAAGATAACATATTTAAAGAATACAAAAGACGAGTTAAAAAATTCGGGAAACAAAACTGAATGGGGAAAATCCTATCCTATCCATTAACACATATTCTGTTTCATTGATTAGATACTCGGCTGCTTTCTTTGACTGGACGGTAGAAGAAATGAAACAACTTGACTAAAGAACTGTTATTTTAAGGTTAAGAATTGTTAACGATGCTCAAGGCTCTCCTGTTACGAAAAGTAGGTGGCAGAGGACTATTGAGTGTAAAAGACACAATACTGCAGGCAAGGGCTAATCTAAACAGCTATGTTGAAAGTAATAAAGAAGATTTGATTATTCTGCTAGAAATGTGAGAGGGGCGACGGATGTCAACGAAAATGCTGGTACATTTATGAAAAGGAGGAGGAGTTAAAAACAAGCAAACGGAAAGAAAAACCGTTTACACAGACAATTCGTAAGACAAACAGATGAGATTTCTAATGAGGAAAGATGGCTATGGTTGAAAGATGGATGTATGAAACGTGAAAGTGAATTTTTTATGTATGCAGCGCAAAATCAATCCATTAGAACAAACCACATTAAAGCGAAAATTGACACAAGCCAAAGAAACAACAAGTGTAGAATGTGCAATCAGAGTGATGAAACGATCAGTCATACACTTCGTGAATGCTCTAAGCTCGCACAAAGAGAATATAACAGGAGGCATGATTGGGTTGGTAAAAGAACCCACTGGGAAGTGTGTCAAGTTAATGGAATAACAGTCTTTTCTAAGTGATACGACAACAATCCTCAAGCAGTAACTGAAAGTGAAAAGTGAAAAATATTGTGGGATTTTAATGTCCAAACTGATCACATCATTGAGGCACGTGGATCTGATATGATTGTTGTCGATAAAGATAACAAAAAGTGTACCATTATAGATTTTGAAGTACCTTACGATCCTAGAGTAATTCCAAAGGAACAGGAAAAAATTTCAAGACTAAGCCAGGGAATTGAAGAAGCTATGGTACATCTCGATAAAGGTGGTTCCGATCATCACAGGAACTCTGGGTACCCCACCAAAAAATTTTAAAAAGTAGTTAGGAGAACTTGGGTTGAAAACAAGAAGAGTCAAACTACAGAAGACTACGTTACTTCAGTCTGCAAGGGTACTTCGGAAAGTCCACGAGGTTTGAGGAGTCTTGCTGACACCATGCCTCAAGAAACTCCACTAGCAATTTACCATCATAACTTAGTGTGCGACACCAATATAATAATAATAATAATAATAATAATAATATTAATAATAATGGATAAATAAAGTCGAAAAAGACGTTGCTGAAACTGAAAAACACGAAAAGCCGAGGCTTACAACGGAAATGATGAAGCAGCAAGCTAATAAATTAGCAAACTGGAAGGCACCCGGACCAGATGGCGTCCAAGGATACTGGATCAAAAACATAAGGACTTTGCACCCATTAATGGCAGCTGTGTTCAACGATTGCCTTTCTACCGGTACTACTCCAGCATGGCTTACCAAAGGAAAAACTGTGCTTATCATGAAAGATAAAACCA
>RDPX01000173.1:787427-879805 GCA_003991215.1 Morbakka virulenta
GGGGGGCAATAGTCCGGGGGCGATAGTCCTCAGGAGGCCATTATCCGGGGGCAAATGTCTGGGGGAGATTGTCTGGGGGCGATTCTCCGGGGGCTTTTATCCGGGGGCGAATGTCCGGGGGGCGATTTTTCAGGATCCCGTGGTAAAATAGGTAAAATCTGGTAAAATAGGTAAAATCGTCAATTTACCACCATGATAATTAGAATTCAATGTCAGTTTTCGTCTGTTAGAAAGTGTAATACTTTGTTTTGGTTTGCTTCATCAGTTTATCAGATCCCCGCACGCTCCATGATAATATTTTGTGTACTAGTTTTTACCCTAAGTCTAAGGCTAAGTCTTAAGGGATTGCTTCTTCCTGCTTTTAATTAGTTTAGCTAAAGCTCTATCAGTCTGCCAATTTTCTTTTAAAAAGTATTTCTCATAACAGAAACGTATCAAATACAATTCTATCAGAATGAGATTGAGGATCGAGCAGTAAGCTGAGTTTTAATGAAACACTGAGATACAATAACGAATTGAGCATAAAGTTTGTTACTCTTTATCCAAGAAACACCGTTACAAATCATTTTTATTAAATATAAATTTTGAACATTTTTATAAAAAATGAAGTAGTTGCCTCCAGCTCTTGCAGTGTTTTTAGAGAAATTTAAGCACAGAAGCGGTGAAAGCCTTTAAAAAAAGGAGAATTCTTATAATCCTAACTTGTAGTAGTATATATACACATATATAAACATTTATTTATTATCTATTTTTATAATTTATATATATATATTATATATATATATAGAGAGAGATAGATTTACGTTATGAATTATTAAGTTGCAATGCAACTCATAATTTCAGCAATGTATTCACATTAAGCCATGCTCTAATATAGTCCTCCACTGATCCAATGTTGTCTGTTGTACGTAAGATATTAGAAGTTAGAGCTTAAACTTTAGACTGTACATTGCCATTAACACATTGTTTGAATACTGCAAAGCCAACTCTTTTCATGGAAGGTCCATATCATCCATAATTAGCGTGCAGTCAATTCAATAATACCCACTGATTACTTTTGATGTCAATGTTAGGAGGATCAGTTGTTGGTGTTTGAATATCATGACAAAGATACTGGTCTCATGTTGCCAAGCGTTCATTCCATTTTGACCGTGCCTATTCCTTAGGCAACTCTGCGTATCCGTCGTTATCGGCGATTTCTTTTACCTGTTTGGGTAATGGTCTTCTAGATTTTTATCTTTCACAGTACAAATAAAATGACCTTGACCGAATCATCGCTGGCAAAGTATGCTTTACTCACACGAGATAACTGGTGTAAGATTGATACCCATTAATAAATCTTTCATTGATTCACAAATTTTGTGTCTTCCGGGTGGTCGTCTCAAAATAAAAATTAAACAGAAATTCGACAATGAATTTAATGATACTTTGCCCTACATTAGAAAGAAATAACACAGCACTGAGAGTTCCCCCAGTTAAAATTGAAATTGAAAAACAGAGACTTTATTTTGAGCCAGCATTTATCATTAACAGGTACACTGATAGAAAACAACAGACTTTTTCACTCGATTAACTGTTTAATTAAAATTATTAGTACGTGCAAAATAACAATGTTGCTAACTTGGACTTGCAGTAAGCATAGGAGAGGGATTTACTGTCAAGCATTTTTTCTTTGTTTATACAGTAAATCGATTCATCCAAGACTTCGTTTATCCCTCACTTTGTCGAATTCCTTTGTGGTTTTAGTGATTTTAATATATATTTTACCTCAAGCTTTCTGGAAAATAGCATTAACAGCAGTTTGTTGCCCAAATTCAGATCATGACCAAAGCGTAGTTTTCATCATGTATCTACTGTTATCAAATTAATATCAATTAATGATGAATAATATGCCTATTCTGATAGGTATAAGGCTAAAGGTGTTAATAACTATACGTAGATCATCAGATGTTCTAAAAGATCTTAATATCCGAGGCTCCATCTTCTTGTTTTTCTTCTTGTGCCTTTCAAAGTGAATACCTAACGAAGACACACGACAAACCCGTGAACAACTCCATTTGAACGTAATGTGGTTTAATGTACCTAAGAAAGGCGTTCTACATTATATTACTAATTATTTTAGCAATTTTGGTATTGATTTTATATACTTTCCTTATCATCATCATTATTATCATTATTGTTATCATTATCATTATTATGTTTATTTTTGTATAATTTGATACAGGACGCTTACTAACAGAATCCTATGTAACACTGAAATGTTTAGAACCTGTATATAGCTTTCCAATAAATAAATAAATAAATAAATAAATAAATACGTAAATAAATAAATACGTAAATAAATAAATAAACAAATAAATAAATAAATACGTAAATAAATAAATAAACAAACAAATAAATAAATAAATAGATAAACAAATAAATGGATAAATAAATCAATAAATTCATTAACTTTATTAATTGGTTTACAAGGAAATAGATTTAACAAGATTCTTATAAATTGGACTAGCAATCTGAACAACTGGTTCAATACACACGATAAAATGAAAGTTGCTGGTGTCAATGATTACCTCTTTCTATGATCTCTTTTCAAATAATACAAAATGCATACCATTATCATACATCTCGTAGCTCTTTAGTTAAAAAACATACATTCCTGGCTTTATTGACATAGCAGGTACTAATATTTGATGTTTTTTTTCTTCAGTAAAATTGTTTTAATGCAATTTAATATATCATTTTCTTTAGTTTTGTTAGAAAACTGCAAACAATAATTGGTTAAAATAACCAACAGAGTACAGTCTGAAAGTCTTGACAGGCGGTATTCATAGTTCTCTTTCAGTGTTGTCGAATGTGATAATGAACCCAAAAGATTTAGCCACAATTTTTTTGAGGTTCAATCAGAATATTTAACTGGGAAGTGGTCATGGTAATTTTGGACTCATTTTTGACACAACAAATTAAAATATGTTTGTTGTTTTGTATATTTCCATCTGTCTCTGATAAGGACTTGTTGTCTAAATGTCACAGGCTTTAAATATTTACTACATTATTGTTCAGATAACTGAATCCAATAATCCAATGAGGTTCACAGAGATAGTAATTAAGTTTAACAAAACTAATGCAGTAAATGCAAGAACATGATGATAGCCTGCAGTTTTCCAGAAAAAGGAAGAGAAACCACAAACCCAAAATTTCAAATTGGTATTGGGGAGTTAATTATAATTCACTGTTACTCTCTGTTCTAATAAAGAAAAGTTATAAATATGATTGCCGTACTTAGTTAAAAGTATGTAAAGTAAAAAAGCATTTCACAACAAACTAGAATGGACGGGAGAAAAAAGGAAGGGAAATTTTGAAACAGGGAAAAATATGGAACTGACAAATACAGTTAGAAAAGGACATTATAAAACCAAGACATAAAGTGAGTAATTTTAAATGCTTGAATACATCAGTTCTTTTTCGATTCAGGTAGCTTAATATTAGAGTAGGGTGAATCAGTAATTTCTTAGTGGGGCGAGTGGTTTCCGAGGGCAAATTCAGCGCTGAATCTAAAAATGAACGTATTTTTGTCCTTCATGTATGCTTTCGGTCAGCGACCGGAAATGACCAGAAAACCAACAAAATGAACCCTCGAGTGAACATGCCCACCTCCGATATATCTATTCATATGTTTTTTCATGAAAACAATCCATTTGTGTGGGTATTTTGGTCGTATCTCCCTCTACTGATGCGTTGTGGGCAAAACTTTGTTTTTCCAAATGCAGTTACAAGCTGGTGCTCATTTGATCGGACGTATGTTATTCTTGTGTGCAGTTCGAACGGGGAAGAAGACAGTTTCCGAGAATGAAGCAAGTAGAATTGTTGCCAAAGAGCTATGTGATGACTGGATATCCAAAAATGTCTATCAAATGAACGAGAAAGCAGTGGCAAAGAAAATAAAGGATGACTACGTTTATTCAATAGTTTTGTCAACAATTTTGTCACTGCAATATTCTCTTTTCTCTTTACACTTTAGGTAGGCTTCACCTTCGATGATTCTTTTATTTCATCATTTGTAACTTGTTCTCTGAAGCTGCTATATAAATCCAGTCATATTTTGTATTGCTCACCTCGTCTTCTGACACAAGGTTCTTCCTTAGACAGAACCATGTGAGATCTCTAAGAATCGTAGGGTTTCTCAAGGTGCACAAAACGTGTCTAAGAAATCTTCTTGTGCTCGCTCCGCTTCTCTTGTAACATCCTTAGGCAGAACTTTGACCAAACTCTTTTTCAGTGGTTAAAAGCCATACAATGCATAGTGATACTAGGTATATGGAATTGTAAAGATATGGCAGAATAAAAAAAGAAAAAGAAACAAAAGAAACATTAAAGAGAGAAGAAGGTTAAACCAAGAGATGAGTTAACCTTAAAGTTACAGGCATTCAAATCATATGATGTAGGAAAGCACTCATATCCTAAACAGTTGGACAATTTTACAATCAGAGGGAAAAACTGCAGTCATAGAAAGGTTTACTAGAAAGAGAAACAACAAGTGTATGGGGATGAAAACGTTGAGAGAAACGAGATGGGATGTAACAAACTGAGCTGGTACCAACAAGAAAAGCTCACCAGAACACTTTCAATGATAATATCTATAGAAAAGACGAAGAAAAGCCACATTCTGTCAATGAGACAAAAGTTGAAGAGCAACAGCAAGATTTGGACCCGTCAAATTACAAACACGTCTCTGAACACGATCAAGAATATCAAGATAAGGTGACGGAGCATCTGTCCATATATGGCAAATGTACTCCAAACAACAGCGTATGGTAGATTTTGAAGGATAAAAGATGCCCTCAGGTATAAGGTTATTTACAGTACGATACAGGAATCAACATTTTTAGAAGCAGAGTTTCCACTAGATTGAATATAAAAACCCAAGAAAGATTTGTAGAAAATGACAAAACAAGCATCCTTATCAATGAACATTCCTGAAGAGGAATGATAACCTCACGAGGGCTAATATCAGAATGGTATTCCATGAATATATTAGAGAAATAAAATGCTTAACTTTCTACAGAATGAGATCGAGTTGTGTTCTAGCTGCTTTGAAAGAAGCTAGCCACTTTATTCCCCGTTCTCTGGCACCCTGAATGTCAGATTCTAAATTTTCAGCAAGTTTGACTTGTTCCTCCTGAGTTGCCTTGTGATCACTGTTAGATTATATGGTAGTATCATCAGCATAGATATTGATAAACTGAAGCAAATAACCAGAAAAATAATTAATGTAGAGAGGAAAGAAAGTCGGAACAAGAATAGAGGCTTACGAAACACCTGCATCAATGGAATACTTATTAGTATTGTATTTCCATCTAATGTGACACTCTTTCTACTATCCGAGAGAAAGGACTGAAGGATTCAAAAGACTCTTCCACAAATACCATAGCCAGAGAGCGTATGAAGCAGGCCAGCGTGGGACACCTTATCAAATGCCTTGAAGATATCAAGCACTATTGCTCGTCCTTTACCAGACGTAAATATAAATCTATAGATACATTCCCTACTAAATATCAGCAACGAAACTTAAGTTCTTTAAGAATTCTACCAGTGCATTGTTGATACGTTGTTCATGACCGAGAGAAGACTAACAGGTCTATATGTGCAAGGATAAGATGGATCGACTGCATTTTTGAAGGCAGTAACATTAGAAACGGTCCGGGATAGCGAAAAGCAAGATTTCAATAGGCGAAGTTTAAAAGGTTTGGGCAGCAAAGAAAATAGGTCAGAAATACTCTCCTTCAAAATAACAACCTGAATTAATTCTGGACCTTGAACGTCAGAGTGGTCATGCCCATAAATAATTTTTGAAACTATCCTTGGATTTTTTATGACAGAGTCCAAAATCAAAATAGTATTCGGAGGAAACTCTAACAAAGAAACACCAGTGTTATTTAAGGAGTATTTGATAAAAAACAATTTAGCAAGAAGGTCAGCGTTTGCTCTAGGGGACATACAAAATCGAATACCATCAAAGAGTGAAGGAATAACCGACTTGCAAGAATTTCTAACACTATTGTAAATATACTGGAAATATTGACTTTCAAGTTCTTGAGAAGAAACAAATTTTTAACTTCCTCGTCAAAGTGAGATTTAGCATCAGAAATCACCCTTTTACAAGCAATGCTACCCCGTCTGAAAGAAATCCGAGATTAATTAGTTCCATTACATCCAAACGGAACATAGAAATGATTGCTATGGGAAATGGGAGAAAGACAATGAGTATTAAATCATGGAAGAGAATAAGGTGTGATTATGCTATTGAAACATTTGTACCACTAGGTACAAATGTTTCAATAGCATATTTTCTATACACCGATTCTGTAAATTCAATTGCAGCATCAGACGCTGACGTGCTAAAAGCTGAATCTATTGGAATATCACACCAAGAAAATAAAAAAATTCATCCCAGTTAGCCTGACCAAATTAAAAAGTCTTACAATGATATGGCCTGTCAACAAGATTTGTAAGAATTACATTAACCTCAACAGTGACAAAAAAATGATTAGAAGATCCAAAAGAAGGTAAAATTGAGGCTATCCAATGCTCAAAAACAAAAGTCTAAAGAACATCTAAAAGAAAAGGTTCTCCTGCGTTTGAGACAGGAAATCTTGTTCGAAAGTGAATATGCTGTACAAGATCATGGGCAAGAGCCAAGTTGTAAGTAACTTTTCGAGGCCTGTCAGTGTAGTTGGAATAACTCAACCATGACATGTTATAAGCATTGAAGTTACCAATGGTAAAATGTTAGTGGTGCGATTCTTATCCAAGGCTTTATTAATGGAGTCTGATAGTGTTTCGATAACTGAGCAACAATCAGAGGAGGAAGATCGATACAAGGAAAATAGGTAACAAGTGGCCTGTAGATCGGTATTTTTATCTGGACACTATCTCTAGGAGAATTGTCAACCAAGTCTGAAGAGAATCTTCTCCGAATGAGATGACTTAACCCCCTTCCCCCAGACGCTAATCTGAAATTTCAAAAATTCGGAGAGAATAATTGCTTTTTGATGAAGACCATCCATGGAAGACCAGAACAGAGGGAACAGAACAAGTAAACCTGGACAGAAAGCACGCAATCCACCTTGGACTTCAAAGCATACAAAACACTTCTCAATGTCCTCTTCTTGCAGGGTCAGGTCATACTAGAAAGAGTTTTAAGACCAGTCTATTGCAAGTTACAGTAACAAATATTAAAGCCATTCTATTGTCAAGCTATGTTTGGTTTTGTAACCTGTCTAACTTTGATTAGGGCTCAAAGAAACAATTTTATTACAGATAAACAAGACTAGGAAAGTCTCATGTGAAGTTTTGACGGAATAGCATATTAGGAATAAAAATTTCAATATACAATTTCTGAGTGAAAATGAGCGAAAACAAGGAAGATTTAATTAATGTCAAACAAGCAACAAATACCAGACAACAATACTTAGTTTTTCACTACGACTTCTAAATTAAATTCTTACTTTTATTTCAGTTGCCTTGACTTCTTTAAACCTGATCAATTCTATTCGATTTCACCCAGAAAAGTCACACGCGATGTTGTCTTTCACCTTCATTTACAGTGTACCACACATCTCCCCTTTTCCAGTATCCTACTCTCTCATTTTATCTGCAGAAAAATAGTGGGCACTGATACACTCCTCCAAAGCAGCATCAGTTGTCTGTTATTGTTGTGGTGTATACAATCTCCAACCATTTCTCTGATACAACCGTGCAAGTCATTCTGGCTAACACGGGGTACCAGTGCTCAGATGATAAACAGAGAAAAAAGCTTAATATGACAAAAATATACAATTTTCTTCCAAACATTCTACGTGAAAGGGCTAAATAACAATTTTGGTTTCTCTTTCTCAGCTCTCTCTTTCTTCTCTTTTATCTGTTGCCTTGTTCTCGTATTTCTTTTGCATATTTGTCCTGTTCATTTCGTGATAAATACAGTATAACTAAAATTAATTATATTATAATTAAAAGTAATTATATCTACATTTACAAACAAATGTTGTGGTTGCACTGTGAAGAAAAACTTGACTTGTTTCTTCCCTCATTTTCTCACCCCCTTAAACCAGGCGCAGTAAAGAAATAGCCAGACATTCACTATCTCTTGTATTGATTGTCCATTGATTCTTGTTGCAAGAAGTCTGCTTGGCAGGAAAAAATATCGAAAACAGCTTAATATCGTCAGGTCAGATATAGAGATTTTGAACAATTTAAAGACTAATAACCTCCAGGTCAAAACCTCCAAGACAAGAAGGATTATAGCTAAATATAGTATAACATCTGAAAGAGCTATGAATGGAGTTATTGAAGCTATCAAACAAACTACCAGAAAAAAATCAGCCAGAATCAGACTGTTTGAAAAACTATCAAGATTCAGCAAAGATAACATGTTTAAAAATAACTTAAAATGTTTCTACCCCTCCTTTAGTAAAAATCAAATTTAAGTAAACAGTCCTTCATGTAGAGAAGAGATTTAAATCTTCTGGGCAAAAATATGGACTAAGGAAAGATTCACAACCTTGATCCTTCTTGGATTGTACAGCTGACTGTGGCGTTGGGGCAAGTCCAATAGCAAAATTGGGATGAAGTCTACCTTAAGGATCTTCAATTTCCTTTACGAAAGTCAAGCAAATGGAAAGCTCCAGGAATAGACAAATGCTTTTTCAAGGAATTTTGAAAGTATTTCCAGAATAGAGATTGGTCTGCAGTTTTCAATTTGAGTAATTGGATCATATATATGCAATGGAGTAATTTTAGCAGCTTTCCATTCAGTCCGTTAAATTTCTTTGCTCGATGACATGTTTATAATGTAATGTAGTGGCTTTACTGTTAAGCTACTGCATCTTTTAATTGGTCAGGTCTTTTAATTGGGAAATCGTCTAAGCATTGTACCTTGTTTTTCTTAAGATTTTTCAATCCAATAAAAATTTCCTTCTCGCCGCTCCACTTAAATTTGAAATTCCAACCTCCATTCCCGACAATTTCTGTGAAGAGGTTTTCCCCATATATATTCATTATTGACATTGCTATAGCATTTCAAACATTCGTAGAACTTGTTTGTAATGGTGATGTTGTCTGTTGTTAGTTTACCGTCAATACTTAGCGTTGCGCTATATTTGTTAGGCACATTTTTGGTTGGAAAGACTTGTTTAAGTGGGACCCAGAATCTTTATTGGTTTCTGGCATTTTTTCTCAGTAGATCTCTAAAATGATTAACTTTTACATATTTTTGTCATCTATGAATATAGGCTACTTTTCACTTTTTGGTCATCATTGGTGCGTCTTTTACTACACAGCCATGCATAATTCTTTTGTGATGCCTCCTGGTTACTTGTGTACTCTGGAAGTCAACAAAATCGTCATAATTTGTGTAGATGCTACATGTGCTTACTTTTTGAATAAACATTACGCACTCATCCTATTAGCTCCTGGTCAATGAGGTTATCTGGTGTTTTTATTAAGTTATTTTCTTAGGATCGTTGGTGTAAATAACGTCAATTGGTACTCTACATCGGCTTGTTATTCTTGTCGGAGAATTTATTAGCTGTTTCAGTCCAATTTTTGAAATGATAGATTTAAGTTCTTTGTGCTCTGCTCTTTCTCTAGATAATTATAATTCATATCTCCAAACAGAACACATTCTTTGTTTTCAGCCATAGCAATTCCAACCATCTCATTCATTGTTTTCTGAAATTTTTGGAAATTTGAAGAGGCTGGAAACTTGTAAATAATAGCCAAAAGAAAACTTTTAGTTTTTAGGAAAATGATCATAACCCAAATAGACTTTAAATCATTCCATTCAAGATCGAATTTTCTTTGATATGTCTTGGGATGTTTTCCGATGTATAAAAAATAACTCCACTGTCCTGTCCAGTTGCCATGTTCTTAGATTCACATTGATAACAAGGAATTCTAATCTGTACAATGTCGTCCGTTCATTTGAAAGTCATTCAAAAATAAGAGATTGCCATTTAAAACTATGAATTACTTTTGAAGTAGATGATGTTCAGATACCTCAGCTGAATTTTGGCAATTAATATTATTTTTGCCTTACTATCCTTTTCTTATACGAAATATTATATGCATTTACTATAATTTAAAATTTTTCAGGATTTTTTTTCAAAGATGAGCAGTAGTAGTTTGTCCTTCTGTTTAGCTTGACAGTACTTATTACTAACTTCAAGTTGCTTATTTTGACAAAATGGTCATTTGTAGACTTGACTATTTTTTCACTCAGGTTTTATAGCCTGTCGAAGAACAACCCTTGCTTGAGCAATAATTCCACGGCTTTTACATACATGTTGTGCAGTGGTGTAAAGGTGCGTTGTACGTATTTAGCATTCAATCGCATACATTTACATACACACAATGCAACACATAGTTCATTAGATGTAAACTGTGAATACGTAGAAAGTTGTTTGGCTCATCAAGAAGTCTAGTTCAGTTCATTTCAGCATGAAATGAGATTTGCTACTTGAATATACTCATATCCTCAACCACACCCACAGACGCCCAATTAGCTTTATATTACGTTGTTGCTACCATTTCTTGCTAAAGATGACAATCAAGGAAATATTAAATTGTTATCTGAACAACGCCACTACTGGTTTGAGAACTTAAAGGTCGTTAAAAAACGGTTATTGTTACGTTGTTTATTGACAAATAAGCTGTTAATTTTTTGGGTTTGCATGATTTAGGATTGTTTTGCAAATGGTCAATTATGAAGAAGGCTGTTCCTCGATATTGCGTTTCCAAGTTCTTGACCTTATACCAAATAAAACACTCTTCGTAGAAAAAGAGGGTCCTTTTTTATTGTCAATTCAGTTCATTTATTGCCTTTTATCTTTACGGTAGTTGTTTTTCTGATTACATTTAAGTTAAGTTTCTTTTGTGGAACTAATGACAAACTAAAGGTTCATATTTTAAAAATGTAAGAATGTTACATAATACATACATAACTTTATAGAGTGATTGATTCGCAAGAGTGGAAAAAAACTTGCTTTATGCATCAGGTTTTTCTGCCTTGTTTTGTAGAACCCTTACGAGAACGAGGCGATCATGAGGTTGTAAACCATAGTGACTTGAAAAGATGCTAAAAGCTATAAACATCAATTTTGTACCTTTTTCGGAAAGTTCAGAAAAAAACCCCCAGACGAATAATAGTATTTGGCGTAAGATTATAGGTTCCTACCATTGTGAAATTCTACAAGTTACTATTTTGAAACGCATTCCTACCCAGAGGACACTGAATTGTCATATTTAATTGAATTTTTAAGATATTTCATTTTTTAGTTTTGTTTCAGAATAAAATAGATCAAATGTTAAAAATTTTTGAAAAAAATGATAATTTAATTTTTCCGCTAAATTTTTAATGTCTACCCGAACTCTTTTCCCCTAATATGGAAATTTTATTTGCCTTTGCGAATAAATTGCTTTTCACAGAATTTGGAAATTTTTAAATAGATTATTTTTATTATGCTAACTTAATTTGAATGAAAAGATGTACGAATTGTGTTTAAGGCTATTGGGGATTGGAAATCTTGTAAAGTACTGAAAAAAGATGTTTCAAATTCTAGGATAATTTTTCATTAAATAAGAAACCTATGAATTCAATTTTAGTTATTGCGAGTATGAAAGCTTGTGGAGTACTACTAATTGAAATATAATTCGAATTCTGGACCTATTTTTATTAAATAAAAAGACCCATGACTTGCAAAGTATCAATTAAAAGATATATCATGTTCGGTACTATTTTATTTTTCCTATGAATTTGTATAAAGCTATTGTGAGCTGACGGACTTGTGAAGTACCAATTAAAAAGTATTTCAAATTTTGTGTTTTGTATTAAATAAAAAGACGTATGAATTGTGATGTCGGGAACTTCTACAGTACTATTTTCTCTCTCTCCTTATTAACATAATTTATGCTCAAACTATTTCCGGTATTCTCATTGTTTACTTCATGTGTATTTCCGGAGTGAAAATGTCATCATAATGGGATCTTTTCAGACCGAAAAATGACGGCTAACATCAATCATCCTTGAAAAGCCTTGACCAAGCTTCCATAATTGATCCTACTGTGTAGATGTAGGGAGGCACAAGTCTACAAAAAGATGAGTGGGTTCCCAAGTACACTGCAGGGTGGCACCATGTAGCTGGATTCATTAGCCTTTTTTTAAATGAATGCAGTAACCCAGCGACTGCAATCCTTCTAGCTGGAAAGATTAAACAACCCCCCGGCCTCTATGTATGTACCATCTGCTGTACAAGTATCCCAGCGTCCGGATGTGGCTTTATCCCATACAATTCATACAGATAATGTGTGCATCTTCGGTGTTCTACACGTAAAACACTAAAATATTACAGCCGACATTGAACACGCTTTTCATGCAGAAACACATTATAACAGTAAAAATCAAGCAAAACAAGTACTTCCTTCTCCACCAAACACAACACAAACAACACCACACTTTTTACCTCCTCCTACACCTATTTCTCCACCAATAGAATGTCAACACCCTCCCTTCCCCCAACTTTAATACACTCTCCACACAATCCAACGTCCATTACTGGCACACCTTCACCTATCACACAGAGAAATGCACCACAAACCACATCAACAAACACCCCAACACACAGTTGTCCCAACATCAACATTCTAAGATGAAACGCAGACAGCAATTGCAACAAACACATGGAACTCAAACACTACATCCACAAACAAAAGATAAACTTTTTCATACTTCAAGAAACAAAATTGAAACACACACGCAAAACAATACATATTGGGAACTACACAGTCATCTAACAAGACGGACAGACAACTTGGTAAGGGTGGAAGCCTTATCATGTACATACACCACATCAATTCCTACAATGAAAGAAGACAGTACATCAGAACACTAATAAAAGTAGACAGGCACACAAAATTACAAGCTTTCAATATTAAAACGGTACAGCAAACACAATACAACCATTCAACCATATATTCCTTCAGAACACATGCCGGAAAAAGTGGCAGAAATCACGTTGAACCATATACATGAGAAAAACACTGAAATAAATACCAAGCTGCCTTTCAAGAAACACTGAACTACAAGACAAACCCATTCAAACGACACAAAACGATCAACAATTAAAAACACATGCCATGCCTCAGTCAATCAAATAAAATACCTTCTCGAAAAAAAGTCAACATTCTAATAGACCACTAGTAAAAAACCAGTCACTTCCTTAAACCCAAAGAAAACAGATTCATCTGCAGACACAAACAATAATTCTCACCAGAACTTACAGCAATACTCGATACAACAGAAGACACTGATAAAACCGTCAAACAACTCAAAAAGCCATGGATATCGATAACATCTGAAATATTCATTTTAAAAAATTTGGTCCCCACGGTATACAAACACTCAATAACATAGTATTTTTCCATATACACACTGCATAATATCACGCATCTGGAAAATAGGTAAAATCACAAAACCTCTAAAACCAAACAAAACACCAATGCCAGCTAGCTCCTACAGACCTGTAATCCTGCCCAGCACACCGTCCAAAGTAGAAAACCTTATCTTTCTCAAACACCACACCACACATAACACTGCACTCAGCATGACTACTCACCATACCACTCTACCAAAACTGTACTCATCAATCTCATACAAAAAATACATGTCATCTATCTGAATGCAACAGTGGAAGGGGAATTAATCTACTGTATCTAATATGCCAAGTGTTCGGCAAGGTTATAAAACATTGATTATCCAAGGTTTTAGATGTTTACATTCAGAAAGAAGAAGCTAGCTTCAGATTAGGAAAATTGTGTTTAGACTATGTGAATTTTGTAGACTTTGAGAGACAAGGAAAGGAATATGTTGGACCTCAACCAGTATTTTGGAGGACCTAGAATTTGCTTATGCATGTTTTTAGTAGCTTACCACCGCCAAAAAGATTGATCTAAAATTAGCTTCAAGAGGACAAAAGATACCAGGATAAACAGCCGGACAACAGAGGCAGTTAAGATTCACGGGGAAGTGATTAAAGAAGAATAGGAGTTCATAGACACCTGATTGAAGATGGCAGCTAATGGGAACACTAGGGACGAGATCCAGACAAGGGTTTTAAAAGCATGACAAGCATTCATCATGTTAAAAGGAACCAGGAAATCAAAGAAAATAAACACCAAGAATAAAACAAAGTTTTTCTAAAGAATTGTCATAAGAATTGTGGAAAGTGACGGAGACCATCAAAAGGAAGTTAGATGTTTTACAGAATAGATAACTGCGAATAATTTTAAATGTGTTTTAGCCACAAAAGGTATAAAATGAAGTACAGGAACAACTATAAGGCCTGTGTCCCAAGAAAAAGAAATGCGAAGATGGAGGTGGATATGACATGCTCTTTAAATGCAACTAGCTTTCCCAAAGTTGTACTAACATGGGCTGGGGATTAAAAGTGGAAGAGAGGAAGACCTAGAAATACTTGGAGAAGAATAGTGGAAACGGTAATGAAGTCAGAACAATAGGCTTGGGAAAGACTGAAAGTTTTTGCATCTGACCAGCTGTTTTGGCGATCTTTGGTAACGACCTTATTTGTAATCAAATACGAAGGGGATAAAGTAAGTAAGTATTGCAGTGAAGTGTTCGTAACCAAAAAATTCCCTGTGAAGTGTTTTTACCTGACTAAAAAACGAGTTCCACACAAGGGTGCTCTAAAGTCTGCGTATCTTGTCTTACCATCAGCAAATTTGTGATTGATGGTATTGTGCATGTGTCTAATTACCTGTCTAAATAAAATTAAAAATTAATATATTTTTCTGTATTTTGGTTTTTGTAAGAGGAAAATTTCTGCTGTCTTGCTAGTTAGTTTGATAGTCGGTTAATCCATATTTCAAAACAATCAATTATGATTGTTTTCTTTTGCCTAAGGTGCCTTGAAAATATTAGGGAGTTAACCTCAACTAGTCCTCTTTTTTAAGGCAAGATATCAATTTTGATAGTCATTCATAACAGTCACCCACAAAAGGAGTATCATTGAAAGTAATGATAAAGGAATTTCAATAAGGCAAATAAGGTCTTGGTACGGCGTATTTAGTCTAAGGTTCATCAAAAGAATGATAAACTCTACAAATATACCCAGATTTATTGTTTTCTTGTAGCATCTGGTGACTTAAAATCCAATTTTGTAATTAGATTGTCACACAATGGTAATTCAGTGCAAAACCTTACTTTTGCATCATATTTAGAGAAATAGCTCTGTTCAAAAACTTTATTTTGTTGTGCATCCTGATATAATAAAATTAGATTGTTTAATTCTCTTTCAGCAAATAATCTGACTCTTGTTCGAAATCCCTGTTGGCTGTAAAGCTAATTGCTTTTGTGCTACAAGATGGGTCTTGGACCCAACAACCTGCTTCTGGTTTGTACTGGCTGTTCGGACTTGTTTAGTCATTTATACTTTTCTGTACCTTCTTTCTGCCTCTATGCATCAAGTCTAAGTATTTGTTATTACAACTGATATTTTATGGAAAATCATGATTTGCTTGTAAAAAGTATATATAGTATGCAGAAAACGAGATGTATTTGTAATTATATTTGTAATTTGTATTGTATACATATTATAAATAATATATATAGTACTGAACGACTATCTTTTACTATTTTATACAAGGAGGAAACTGATCTTCATTCATTTTTATTTATGCTAATAAATGCAGTAAACAAAATTGATTTATATATGCTATAGTACTCATCAATTGCACTAAAGAACGATTTATCATAGGCCTGAAATACGAAATGGCAACATGACCTTTGAATTACAACGACACTTTTAGAAAAACGATAATCAATTTCAAAAGGATATCAGTATATATTTTTAGAACAGGACATTTAAGATGGATTTGCTCCCTGTGTGCCTGTAGAAGATAAATATGTTGCAAGACTTGCCAGTAGTTACCCTTATAAAGTTACCTTATGTCATGAGTGATTATTAAGATACTTTACTTTTCTTTGTTTGATTTGTTCAGAATATTGAGTTGAAATTTTTATCCTGTTTTTAAATTTTATCTTTTGTTGTTTCTAACATCACTACCAGCCTTTTTAACTTGTTAACGTTAGACTATCAATTTCAATTTTGACTCATTAAGTTGCAAGTGGAAACGAAATATCTAAACAAAAGGTCAAACAATATTTCTATTTGCGTCTTTGTTTTTTCCTCCTAGTATGTATAATATATATAGTATTTATATTTTTTGTAATATTTAATATCCTCGTTTACCATTAATTTTGCCCTCCACGCTGAAGTGTTTAGTGGAACTCAAGCTCTATATTTGGCCCAAAATATCTGATTTCTTTTTTGTAAATCGTCCAAACTGAAATTTGATTTCTGCCACCAGCGTGACTTTTCTTTATTTGTTTTGTGAGCAGTGGATGATATTCTGTATAGGCTTTTTAAAAGCCACATTTCAGTTGCTTTCAGAATGTTATGCTCGATTTTTTAAGAGCTCAAATTTTTGAGTTCAGACCTGTATTATATAGGACTTGAGAATTCAAAGTTCGCATGTTATTGGTATTTTCCTATTAAATGTTATTAGTTTCAGGTTTTGACAGGCATATTTAGCTGAGGCAATAACTTTTCGTCTTGCTTCTCTAATTGTTTCATCACAAGTGACGTAGCTACAGAGATAGTTGAAAATGTCGACTTGTTCTCTTTATTTTCCCTCTGCATATAGTTCTAATACTTTTTATTAGATTTACTGATAAGCACATTGACAGTTTTTGAAATATGAAAGTATTTAGATCCCATTCTTAAGGTATTTATAATACCATTTGACATTTGGACTTTTTATTGCTGCAAACGAATGTTGTACATATCATCCAGCAATTACTTATTGTTGAGAATATATCCATTTATTGTAATTCCTAGTTTGTCTTTGACGAGTTTTTTTGCGCTATAAAAAATGAGAAGATAAGATAAAAATCCACATTGCCATCAAACTCTCTATTTTGTAAACTTCTACTTTCATACGAATCGGAGCTACCTGACCTCATTGAAGATTTCACAGATTTAAATGTTTTTCTCATTTTTGCCTAAATTTCTTAATATTGTAAATTAATTTTTTTCTTATCTTTTATGAAAGACCTGGGTATAATCTATAAATACATTTTACTGTAGTAAATTACTAAAACGGTAGTTAGCATTTCGGCTGTGATGCCAGTCTGGCATGGTGTTTTGTGTAATTTTTATTTTGTGCATCGCTTGAATTATTTATGCCTGTAATAATGATTGGCCATCAAAGTTCTCCCGGAGGACTAAGATATTGTTCGCTGTCATGAGTAACTTGTTGGAGATATTTCACTCCATCACGCTAGTTCGAAAATTCTTTGTAAATTGCAGAGCCACTTATAGGAAATATACTTTCCTTGATTTTCAACAACCACTTCCTCACAACCAACAATTCAATCACTTTTTATAAACTTAATATTAAGCGTCTTAGTTAAAAAGAACAATGGCTTTCGTACTTAACTTTAACATACACGTATTGGAATTTTTCAAGCAACCCTAAGGGAATTGTGTAAATAATTAAAATACCTAAAACAGTTGTTCTGTACAAAACTTTGATCTTTAACACTAATAGCTATAAAATTACTTTTAAAAAGGGTATTCTATTGGAATCCTAATTTTCAGTTGGGTGCTCTAATGCAAAAAAGTTGTTAATAATAATGAAAAGAAGACACTAACTGTAATAATAATAAAGAACTATTTTTAGAAATATTATTATAATAAATATTAATCACAATTTTCACAAAATCTACATCCAATATATATCCAATATGCGTTCCCCAATGCAATAACTCCATTATACGTTCACTCCATCTTTTAACCACTTCTTTCCGGTATCCATAAATAGTGTATTCTCTTCGTATAGTGTATATACGACCACTTGATTTACTTTACGATCACATATACCATCCATTTTCTCATCCATAGTTTCTGGGATTATACACTCTTCTGTTTTAGCTTTCTCCAATGTTTTTTTCTCCATTTCTCTTTCGCTTGAACATATACTTTAGCCACTTCATGTTTTCACTAAAATACTTGAGAATTTCTTTGTATTTATTTTATAGATCTTCTGTATTCCATGATTTGCAGCATTTAAACTGGCACCCATTTTCTTTCAGACGTTGGTTTATTAATTTAGTTTATTTGAAAAGGATGTCACAGGGGTGATGAGTGGAATTATTTATATACTTCTTCGATTGCTAGGAGATTGGAAACTCTGCAAACATTTTTTTTTCTATATCCCTTCATACCGGTTTTCAAGGTTAATAGATTAAGACAATCTACTTTCTTTGTCTAAGAAAACCTCAGTTTTAAACTTGGATCGTAATTTTAATGTTTGAGGCTTTACTTACTTATCACTTTCTCAATTCCTTCATATTCTCAAATTGGCAAGACTCCGCCTTGTCTCCATAGGTTTTGTCCAAAAATGTTTCAAGTCTTTTTGGAAAATTTTGAAATATAATTAGAAAATTAAAAAAAAAGATGAATCTGAAAAAACCCTCTTGTTTTCCTACAAAAGAAGTATGTTTTTTCCGTGCAGTTTTAATTTCTTTTCACTAGAAAAAAATTCTACTGACTTGTGTGAAATCCCGAGGGGTTGATAATCTGCCTGTACCAGTGCAATGATTGCACGTAGCTTCTTTCTTAGCTGCATCACAAAAGAATTGACCCCACAAAATCAGTTCGCGTGAAACATTTTCACATATAGCGGACGAACTAGACAATCTAATTACGTCACGCACCAAGTCGATACAATAGATTGTCTTTGCTTCATAAACTTTGCTGTAACTGCTTCCAAAAACCAAACATTAAAACGTACATATTAATCTGGTTTTATTCCCCTTAACTCGTCAACTGAAAGACCAGATACTAATAATTTGTTGGTCGGCTTAACCTTTTGCATTCTTATGAAAAATAAATCATTAAAAAGTGAGGATTTTTCTAAATTTATAAAGAGATAGAGGCCACGTTTGTTACAAAATTGTTACGGGTATTCAACTAATAGTTACCGAAAAGTATTCTCAAGTGACCCAAAGCAGAAAATCTAGGGGGGAAATGTAACCCTGGTTCATATAACAACGTTTAAGGTCAAACAGATCAAAAGGATTAGTTTCATTTATTTATGACTGGAACAACGCTATTTAGCATAGACTAAAAAGTAAAACCTCATAGTATTGGAATAATCGATCACACAAACATAAAGCAAGATTGAATATTTAGACTTCAAATACCACGATGACCATAAAGCCAGCCAACAAAGCCAGTGATTTAACAGCTGTAAATCCGAAAAATTATGAAAACTTTTGCCTCTCCAAAGTGAAAAATAAAAAACTCTAAAGAGAAGTGAGCGTGATACAAATACTGAGAGAAAGCGATCTTGGTATTGTTAAGCTTGGGCATGAATACCCCAAAACTGAATTTGAATCTCTTAAAATGAATTATGTTTACCATACATCTTGCTTTAACAGGGAACGAAAAGTACTTCGACAATTAGAACCGTCGTCTCTTTGTAAATACCAGACATCACCTCTTCAGCAGTTACAATGCTTCCATATGAAGAATATCAAAATTCGTAGATCAATTTGTGTAAACAATAGCACAAAGACACTGATCATAAACTAAAGTGTACTGCAGTCTTCATCTTGAAATTCCATCAACATGTGCTATTGTAACTTTTCCATGAAGATTCTTCTTTACCAACTAGCAATGCAAAATCACTAATCCCAATATTTACGAGAAGTGAGGTAAAGAGGCTTGTCTCTACCATCTTACCTTAACTTGCTGGTCCCTGAAATTTTTGCGTGAAAGATAAAAGAATATTTTGAATTTTAAACGTGACAAGTTTTGTTTGAAACCAAGACACTTCTATCTGACCACACGAATACCGGTTTTCTTTAATAGAAAACTGGTTTATAAGAAACTATTACTACGATGGATAAAAATTCAAAAAACTTTCGAACCAGGCAAAAAAAATTAAGTAGTTGTAGGATTCCATTTTTCGAAAAAGATTCCATTGACTTTAGTTTATGAAAGTATTACTATGAAACTATTACTAGTTTATGAACAGATTAACTAACGTTTTTGCTAACAGCTTTTATGAGGTTCAATTTTTGTTAATATTTGTGTGAAAAAATCGTACCTTTTGACTTTGACCTGATTAACTTTTTTTCGTGATGATAAGCTTTTATATCTATTCAAAAATGATAAACTTCAAAACAATAAGGCAATTTTAGGTTCCGAAAATAAGAAACCAATAAAGAAACTTGATGTATAAATTATTGATCCACGTTTCTTATAGAAGAAAATCTGCAGTCTCGAGTCCTCTTGTGGCAGTTACATTTGCAGATCTAATGATGTCCAAGTTTTAACATACTATTCTAGTTGATGCGAAAACCAACTGCCGAATTGTTGTTGCGTCTGATTTATTAATTGTAAATATTACCTGACATGCTTCGGTGTATTCTAAACATCACATTGCTTTTCACTATACAACTGTTCTTGTGATAAGGAGACATGTTTATACCAAATTAATACATCTAGAGTGACAAGCAATGTCATGTTACCTATTTTGAAAATTTTCCTTTCATTAAGCCTTTACTTCAATTTTACTTCGAAGTAAATGGAAGAACTTCTTTCAAATTGTCTGATTACAAAAACAATGCTTGGTAATTTATTAGATACGTTGTAGCTCAAGGTTGCAATAAACACAGTTAAATACATAGACGTCGTGAGGGAGAGCTTTTGAGGACTGCAGTCACCTAAATTCGACTTTCCAGGTAGAAGTGCTTTCAAAGAATAGGCATAAAAATGTCGGTATTGTATCAGTATCGAAGTTTTTTTGTGGGAAATATACTTTCAGATTTCAGGTAGGAAAAACTGTTAAGTTTGTGTTACATTCAAAATGAAAAAAATTCTACTAGAATTCACTTTGGTAAATTGTAGGAGAAAAATATAGTAGGAACACTTGATGAATTCTACTAGGATGCACAAAGTGTTCCTTGCGGCATCTACTTGAGTAATGTAGATGGCATTAAATTACTGCTCGTGGGAAAAAAAGTCAAAAAAATACTCCAAAAATCACCCCCCCCCCAATACTTTTCAAGGTCGCTGAACAACTTTTGTTGTAATCATTTTTAGATATTTGGTCTCAATTTTTAGGAACGGAGTACTATAAACTTACGTTTTAGCTTTATTAGTCGACAAAGTATTCACAGAGAAAAAAACATCACCTATGTTTAAGACTTGGCTGTATATTAGATTGTCAATAGATTTCAGCTCTCTAAATGTTTGGGTGAATTCTTTTTTCGATTGTAATGCACAAGTCCATATGATCCAAATTTTTACAGCTGCAGAGGCCCACTTGTAAGTCCTGTCACAAAGTATCACAGCCCATGTGAAAAATACATCTGCAAAGTATCTCAACATCAATCTGGAGCTTATGTTTGGTTGTTATTGTTGTTGTTCAATTTATTTTACAATTGTAGGTATTTATTTTTGATAACGGTCACATAAACCCCCATTTTAGACCACTTGACGGTGTGAAAATAAAGTGTAGCCTAAATTCAGCACAGGTTTCCATAGCAACCTGTCATTTAAAATGGCATTCACTTTCTAGGTTGCCTGGTGAAATTCAAATTTCTATTGTGTCTTTGTAGTTGACAATGAGCCCAAATAACCAACCTTTAAGGTTCTAACGCCCTAGTGACCATATCGCAAAAAACATTGCCTAAATTAACTGCAACTCTCAAAAGTATACTTAAATCACATCAGTCTTTTCTGATCTGCAATTCCATTTGTATTAATCACACAAAGAGACTTTTGAATTAAATAAGTATAGATTTTCCAAACTTAAAACTTTACTCCTATTTCACTGTTACTTTCATTTCAAAAAAGAGATATTTTAAGGATACCGTGGTGTAATTTTTGTTGAAAAGGAGTTCACATTAACATGCAGCCACCCACACAACCGACAGCCAAATATAAATACGAAAATGAAAAAGAAAAGGGATTAGAACAAGGATACAAATAAAAATACAAGCTGTAAGAAAGGTAGTGAAATAGTAAAGATTTAGTACCAAATTTCTCCAATTCTTAAATATTTATGTATCAATCTATCAATCAAACACTAAAACAGACGCAAGAATTGTAAGCATATTATCAAGCCACCAAACATCGATTATCAATGAGACAAAAAGAAACGTAGTTATCTTTGTATGAGAAATATATTATGTGCAAGGAACTTAGGATTGGGAGTTAGAAAGCGTTTGTTGAAGTGCTACATCTCGTCAGTACTATTGTATGGATGCGAGTCATGGGCAAAAATAAAAAACATGGAGCAAAAGCTTAAGGCGACAGAAATGTGGTTCTGGAGAAAGATGATGAGGATATCATGGACAAACAAACTGACGAATGAAGTAGTTTTGGAAAAGGTGGGGGCAGAAAGACAACTTTTGATCACTATCAGAAGGAGACAGTAGAGATTTATTGGGCATGAGTTGAGAAGAGAAGGAGGGATAGAGAAGAATATCTTGGAGGCTGAAATGGCAGGGAAAAGAGCAAGAGGAAGACAAAGATTAAAGATGATAAATTGGATGATGGAGGGATTGAGAGATAAAGATGGAAAACAGTTGGGCAAGGTTGTAAGAGATAGGAAAAGGTGGAGAGAGAAAGCATCGCCATCATTCATCTACGGTATTTGATGCCATGACACTAGAAGAAGTTATCTTTGTACAGAAATGTTTAAACACTAAGAATTACCCTGAAAACTTTGAAAAATCATTTGGATAAGGAATTTTGATTAAGGAATCATGGAACAGTGACAAAAAATAATGCTTTTTATTGCAAGTTCCTAAAGCTAAGCTTACAAAATCTAGATTTCGCTTCATCATTTCATGGGTGACGCAATTCACAATGACTTGCTAAATGCACTTCGTCAAACTGACAGTTCTACGAATTTTAGGAAAGTGGGAATCGCTTATTTTAATGTGTAATTACTAAATGATTTTATTGATCAAATATTTTGTTTAATTTTAGTTTTACTTATTTTGAAACAGGAAACGTACTCACAACAATGCGTGTAACACTAAACTGTTTCTATCCTGCATAGAGATTTTTATTAAAGAAATGAAAAAATACGGAAGATGAAATAAACAAGATAACCTACACTACCTTCACGTGCTTTTGAAATTTATTCATTGTCCCTTGCCAAATAAAGTATTGAAAAAAATGTAGAAGCTTGTAAAGGGGTCAAGGTGTTATTTTTATGTCCTATGTGAGGGTTTTAACAATGATGTTTTTGACAGTAAAGGTTATAGATTCAAGAATTGTTTTTATAGTACACAAGCATTGTTTCCTTTAATTTTTAATCCTGTTTATATTTAGCTGATAAAGCGTTTTATCTCAGTTCCTCTTACCCTTAGTGTGGATGTAGAAATGTTATCTTTCTAATCACATTTTAACATGGTAACCTTAAAAGTTTTGAAAATACATTTTGTCAATAAAAGCCTTTCAGACGTAAAAAAATTCCACGTCTGCCCAAGATCTTAATCCAAATCTTTTAACTTGTTGTTAATGACTGGTTATTAACAATAGCTAATTCTATAATAAAAGCAGGTTTTGCCATTATTTGTGTGGTTCAAATGTTTATTATTGTGAGCTCTAATTGTTTTAACAGTTGTTAGAAGTTTTAAGATAAAAACCAAGTTAACTTTTGTTCAATAAGGAAAAGAACCTTGTTTTTTTGTATCATACATATTGGTTTCTTTTCTCGACCTTCATTAAAAGTAAGCTTCATTAATAATTGCTTTGAATACCAATCACCAGAAGCTTTATTTGATATTGGAAAGATTTTTATTGTCTACATTAGTTCATATACAAAGGCTCTACTATAGGAATTTCCTGAAAAATTACAACAAAATAACAAATAACTTTGAACTCCTTTCTTTGATCTGAACGTATATGTTTTCTTTCCCTTCTTGTTTTTGAGGATGGCAAATTCCACAATTTTATGGATAGGCCTCATTTTTCGCTAGTCTTAGCCCTATGCCCGTAGATCTAAATGAATTATTTAACGACGATGACCTGGAGTAAAAGTGCGCAGGAAAATGGAATACTGGATTATGAAATTCATTTGGTTATCGAATATATCCCAAATAGCTCAGTTGGAACAGCAGATGGCCATAAAAATGTTTGTACTGCTTCAACTCCATTTCGGTTCAACTTAAACTTTTTGTCTTTTCCCTCTATATCAGAGACTTGCCCTTTTTCACTTCATGTATTCACAGTTATTGAAAAAGCTATTCAAGGAGACTTTCTCTCCTGTTTTCCGAAAGAAGAATTTTGTTTACATTGATTTTAGATAGTTTTGCTTGTATTTTGATCAATCTTCAGATGAGTTTCTGTTGAAATTCTGAATCAGCTATTACAGCATCTGTCATTATTAAATTCTGATTACTTGGGGTTTTCTCCCCATAAAATATTTCCCTACGACAAGGTACTTGAGCACCTAATAATTGCTTAAATTTATTTAGTTCTGAAGTTATCTTTTTACATTTAAAACATATATTTGTTTTTGTTAATCATATCTTGGAATGCTTGGGCGATAACAACACAAATCAGAAATTCCAATTTTTTCTATTAACCTGTACATATTCTAAGCAAGGTAAACCACGAAAATACTCTTGATAAACATTGACGAAAGCTGTTTTATTCTACGTGACAAATACTTGAGATCCTTTTAATTTGCAAAGGATGTCAAGTTCAGTTGTAGTCAGTGATTCGCACTTGAACAGTTTAAGGATATGAATGATTATTGTACCTACTTTGCTTTTCGTCATACGCTTAAACCTTCATACACTTAAATGATATTACATACATAGGATCATTTACATAAATTATGTAATATAAAACTGTAAATTAGTTAATGGACAGTCATTTTTTAAGGTGCCATTTTTGTCTAGCCCTACAATAAAGACATAAATATATGTAAATAGAAAATGTGAAAGCAGACAAGAGGAAGTTTTTTTTAACAAAATACCAGTTTTCTATCGAGGTTTTCAATTATTGACAACCAAGACTAATTCGAGACTTCACCAACAATATCGTCAATCAAGTTTCGGCTAAACAACAGTTTGATCAAATGCAAAATGCCAGATTTAATAACAAAGGTGTATTAATTATTAATTTCTATTAGTGTAATTATTATGTTTTTATTTATATTTATCCATCTGTCTATCTATCGGTCTATCCATCCAAGTACACATCCGTGTACACATCCATGCACACATCCATGCACACAAACATGCACACAAACATGCAGACATACATGCACACATACAAGCACACAAACATGTACACATACATACACACATACATGCACACATACATGCACACATACATATACATATACATACCAGTGTCGAAGTAGTTATTAGCTATCGACAGTGCTCAATAATATAAGAATATCAGAGCTATCATATGGCGAACGACAAAAAAATCAACAAAACTTAGCTCGGAACTGTCAATTTCATGGTTTCACAATTGTCAGCTAAACAAAATAAACATAATTCTTCAGCGTATTTAGTTATAACTAGAACAAATTACCAAAGATATCAAATTACCCTCATGGGATTGACATAATTGGTACAATTGAACATGCAGTAATAGAATGAGTTAATTTCTTTTTCACACCTAGTCCTTTGATTTATTAATCAGCTAACAAGAATTTATTTAAATGTCTGCATATACATATACATATTTATACAAGTACATATGTATACATATACATATACATATACATATTTATACAAGTACATATGTATACATATACATATACATATACATGTATACAAGGGATGAATAAAAAACATTGTGTTTGGCCTTGGTAAGATATATCACCTTCCTTCCTTTCTTCTTTCGAAGGAATCAAAGTAAGTGAAAGACCATATAAAGTTTCACCTTCACTTTCTACTCCTGTTCATATTAATTCAGAATGAATGTTTTTCTTTAGGTGCCATTTCACGTTACAACGTAAGCAGACATAATCCTCCACAAAGAGGGATCTTTTGCTATTCTTATAAACTGTGGAATAGCCATCTGTGCGATTCTCTTTAGACCAATCACAAATATGCCTTATTGCTTCCCCATGTCATGTCTGAAGCTCAATCATCCTGTTTAGGATTTCTTTCTCACGGCTATCTTTCCGACTAATATGTCAGAGAAACTTCACTTGCCTTTTTATCATAATTTTTATCAAGCTCTTTTTCACTTCTATTCTCCTCAGCACCTCTTCATTTCTGATTCTGTTCATCCAGAACGTGCAAAACATTCTTCTGAAGAATCATATTTCTGTAGCTTCATTTCTCTTCTGCATATTTAGTGATACGATTCAGGACTCTGCTCAATAAAGGAGGACTGATTTCACGTAGCATTCGAAAACTATAAATCGAGTTTTTCTCAGAATGCATGACCTTGTATTAAAAAGTAGTTCAACTATAGCTTTCCAATAGGCTATCTTCATATTTTAAATCTTTTTTATCATGCATTATTTTTCTCATGAAAATACACCACATTGAAAATAATCTAACCGATATATTTGTGTAATGTGAATGGTGTTTATCCTCTAGGTTTTTTAATGGTTATTTGGCATTTATCCATTTCAGTAAATATTTTGTAGTCTGTATGCTTGTTTTTTTATGCAAGAGATTGGACAACCTCAGTGAAATAAATACTTTGAAGAAGTACAATAATGATGCAAAGTAGTGGGTGGGGCTACCTCATTAATATTCGTAAAGGAGGTGATAAAAATTTGTTTAACAAGTATTGAATAAATGTTGAACTTTAAATTTTGAATTGACCTGAAAAAATACAGATAAACCAAAGTGGTAAATAAAAGGTTTAGGAAACTCGATTACCCAACCCTTTTCAAACCCGAAATTTCAAACCAGGATTGCCCGAGTGACCCCTCATTTATTTTACGTTATGAAGAAAATTTAAGAAAACAATCAAGTTTTATTAATTATTTTCCTTTAAATAGGTCACAATTACAACAAAAAATATCATTCACAGAATAACCGCGAACACTGTGCCACTACGATATCCTTAGAAACATATTATCAGGGCAAATTTCCTGTTCTGTAGCATATTTTTTCAATAAGATTTAAGGCTTCAGATTACTTCAAAATCATAATGATTTCGGCATTATTTTATGGCAATTTTGAAAAATAAACCAAAAATAGATTGAAGCTACAGAGTATAAAGAAGTTAACGAACAAACGGCTTGTTTAAAAGACCCAGGAACACAATTTTTTGTACTAGCTATAGATCTGTAAGCAGAAGTGTTAACATACAGAGTTGAATAGATGATTGGGTGCTCAGATTCGTCCGTTGCCTAACACTGTTAAATCCAACTCATCAATATTTCATGGTACGAAAAACTCATCTCTTTAAAATAATCTTCTTCAAGAAAATATCTTCTTTACTAATCATATTTTAAAATTGTGACTTTATTATTCAGAGATAATCTAATTTCTAGTCAAGGAACAAAAATGACAACGTTTTTGAATTATTTTGCAGAAAAAACCGAAGAAACAGAAAATGGAGAGGTTAGTAATAACACATTTTGCTAATTGTTGTAATATGTCCTGGCGATCGATGGTACAATTGAAAATAAGCTAATCCCATTTCAAAGAATTTTAATCATTTAGGGAGGATTATGACAAAAAATTAATGTTGAAAGTATAAGTAGATGGTTTATTTTGAAATTCGTTTTGAAGGGAAACGATAGGGGGAAAGTTGTGAAAAGTAGGTAATTTCAGGAAAGCCTTAGTTTATGTAGAAACAAAATATTAATGTACTTACTTTACACTGTTTTTTCGTGGTTAAGAATAATCAGTAAAAGTGATACAGTGTCATTGCTTCACAAACAGGCACTTCTTAAAGTGCGATTGATCAACCTTTCATATTGGTTAATTTTAAGCAGGGTAGACTGTATATTTTTTCTTAGAACGGGATGTGTCATTTTTTGTAACGAACAAATGTTCTGTGTAATTAATTGTGAAACAGCACTACTGACTTGATTTCAAATTTGAGAAAATAAGATTGAAGATTATAACCTTTCTGTATTTGAAAGTGAACAGTTTAGAGTTTTTCAAATCAGGCACAAGCTTACCGATACATCCATTCAGACTAATACCTTGTAACATAACAAATTCCAGAGTGCACTTTGTCAGGTCTTTACGATAACGATGCTTTTTGGTATTTCTCTGGGTTTCAGTGTTTAACAATTTTAGCAGTTTCCATGCCTTAGGCATTTACTGAACATCTTTACGTGGACAAATTAAAAAATCTAGCTTATTCGGATCATAAATATTGGACCGTCATATTTTCATTTTCTAAATTGAATAAATGGTTATTGTTTTCTCGCTGCTTTTAAATTTGTCCATGGGACATTTTTCATTCATGATTGTACTGAAGTACTTATCTTTCCTTCCAATAATAAAAATTTTGCTTTCTTTCCCTTTCTATTTCATATAACAAAATCATTATCGTCATTTGCCAATATCTGCTAGTTATTTCATTTAAATGTAACACCAGATGGCTTTTATATTGTTCCAGAAAGAACTTCTTACTATAGTATTTCAATTTGAATGCACATTTTCATCGATGCCTTGGAATAAAGAGGTATGGAGGCCAGAAAAAATCGAAGACATAAAAATAGAACGTTTAAGAAACCATTTGCACTGTTCAAATCATGTATGCCCCGTAGAAGGCTGAAAAAATCACAAGAAATATGGTACTGTAATTTTCTTCATGTATATTGACTAAAAGGGCGACAAAGAATTTGCTTTGAAAGCAATTGTAAAAGTGGTCCATATTGTCGCCACATTCTCGATGTGTGGCAATTAGCGGTGAGTAACAGCAGAATGGAGAAGGAGGACTGCTTTATATTGTATAGCGTACAATATAAAGAGGGATACCGAGTAAAGAAAAGTAATGGTAATGGAGAAGAGGGAGTTTGATCGCATCTGTTTATGGGCTATAGGCTATGTTGTGATTGTTACATTTGCTAGTACGTATCCTTAAAAAAATCATAACACGAATAAGTGTACAAGAGAAATAGTTTCAAACAAGTTCTTTGAGTGAATTTCAAAATGTTCATATATTAAAAAGAAACATGTCGAAAAAATTCTCCTCTGTTTGGTATGTTCATGTTATTGGTAAACCGTCATTAATTGAAGGAGATTTTTTTGTTTCCTCTGTTCAGTCTCTTTAATACATAACCAAGTTAGAAGACAGGTTTTTAAGCAAATAAATGCAACTAAGTCATGAAAACAATGTTGTCTTTTTCCTTGTGGACATCTAAAAGGCTAAAACTAGTAATTCTACCAAAATAGGCAAATATTCCTCAACAGTGAGATTTTTCTTTTTCTGATATCACAAATATATTTGTGTGGGTTACAAAAAGAGTAGTTTGAGAACAGAGAAAACTTATGTTAAAAACTCTTGTCGAGTTTGCCACGTTTTTAATTTTATTTATCTGCCGATGTAAATTAAAATTTTTATTTTTGTACCATCGTTAGTAAAAACAAATAGCTTGAAGTGGAATGTAAAGAGCGGATTAAGAAAGAAAATCAGTCTGTTTGTGGACTTAAAAAGCATCTGATGTAATAGGAGTCTTTCCATAAACACCAAAATCAAGATTTATGCAACGATAAAAAGAATAATCCTGCTCTACATTCATGAAAGCTGGTAAAGTACAGTCACGGATGATTTCTCCTTCTTTCTTTTAAGAACAAGCTGTTGTAATGAATATAGAGATCCCTTGAGAGAATAGATTGCCTAAGATCACTAATCGGAAAATTACCATGATCCAACCATCTAAAGAAGAAGTCAAATTATTAAGATGAAGATTGATGGCACACATATCTTATACATATGTTCCACATATCTCTACACATATGACAGTGTCACCTCTGAAGCAAGAAACTCGAGAGCCACTGGAAAAAATCCTCGAGAAAGGGCATAGGAGACTTTGCAACGCACCACATTGGAAGTATCAAACGAGACTGACTTTCATGTCCTTCGAGAAATAGCTGAGAATAGAGGATGGTGGTCGTTTATCATCCATATGGTCATCGTTTTCTCGATGTGATAGGATGTAATGAAGATGATAATGATGATGATGATGATGATGATGATGATGGTGATGATGATGGTGATGATAATAAAAGAATCTTTTTTTTTGCTCGTGGTCTTATTTAAAAATTGTGTGCTGCACGAGCAACGAATTATCATCACCCGTTAAATGTAATCTTAGCATTGGTCTTTTATAACACTATTGAAAATATTGAATGCTTTGCCTCTGCATAAAGCAACTTTTTCATTCTTGTAAAACGCTGAACTCAGCTCAAGGTCGTTGTAAACGAGGAACAATTGATTAACGAAGACAAAAAAAAGTATTAGTATAAGTAGTAAGAAAAAACAACAACCCTTTTAAAATAAGATTTTGCTAATGATCAACATAAATGTAAGGCTGAAATACAGTTTGTCAATTTCACAAATCGATTGTAGTGAATTTTAACACTGCATTTTTTTGTGGGTTGAAAAAGCGGAATCTGTAAAATACAATGTTATAACCCTTTGTGGTCCGACGGGACATATATGTCCCGCTGTCGGTAAGGCCTTGCCTAGGATTTGTTAATACATCCATGTACTCAAATGGCCAACTGGACATATCTGACAATATTGCAGAATAGTGCAAAATCTTATGTATTCCCTATTTACACAATGCTCCAGGATAGTTGCGTTTTTTTAAATTAGGGTGAGCTTTATTTCGGACACTGATTGAGCAAATTTTGAAGTAGTGCTGTTATAGACATTGGGATTTGATTCATTACTTGGGAATTTTTTGTTAGTTTGTCTAATATGTATAGAGACCAGGCAATGTTGTAGGAAAATAGATTTTTTTATAGGAAATATAATACCCAGTTGTTGTGGGACACATATGTCCCGTCGGGCACTATTGAACTGAAGTCATCAACTAAGCATGATAAGCTTCTTTGAAATTACTCTATTGTTTACCCTGATAATTGCCTTTTTTTATTCATGAGAGAATGAATGCCACTTCTGCCTGTCAATAGCTCACTGTCACATTATTGGATGATAATGAAATTGATTAAATTTCCTGTTTCCTGTGATGCATGTGCTAACTGCATCTGTCAATTATTCACTTGAATCGGGAATGCCCGAGGGAAATACTGATAAACTATACAAACTGCGTCCAATGATAGATAGTTTGAACAACAATTTTATGAAATTGTACAGCATATCCAGACAAGTAAGTATGGACGAGAGCATGATACTCTTCAAGGGTAGAAGTTCCCTAAAGCAATATAACCCTATGAAGCCGATCAAGCGAGGTTATAAGCTTTGGTGCATGGCGGACATGTATGGCTATCTCTACAACTTTGAGGTTTACCAAGGGAAAAGTGAAAGACGGGGTTGTGGAAGCATCCCAAGATATTTAGGATTAGGGGATTCAGTGGTTCATCGAATGACCATTCCCCTGCAAGGAAAGTACCATGAAGTTTATGTGGATAATTTCTTTACGTCTGTTCCTCTCATGGAGTATTTGTGGTCTCACAAAGTCCTATTTTGTGGAACTCTGCGCACTAACAAGAAGTACCTACCCAAAGATTTAGCTAAGGACAAGGATTTGCATAGAGGGGGCTTCGATCATCGGGTGTCAAAGGATGAGATCATTGTGTACAAGTGGCAGGACAATAAAGCTAAAATAAATGTACAACCGTAAAGCAGAAAAATAAGGATGGTAGTCAACAGTCAGTCACGTGTCCAGAAATTGTCAGTGACTAAACCAATTTATGGGGGGTGTGGATAAGGCACACATGTTTTGTTCTCCCTATGAGACCTGCCGTAAATCAAAGAAATGATGGCACCGAATGCTGTTTGGACTGATTGACAGGTCACTATGCAACGCGTTTGTGGTGTACAAGAAATTGGGAGATGCACAGTGCTCTTTGTTCAACTTTAGGCGATCGGTGGCGCAGTCACTCATAACTCTAGGTAAGCCACCAAAAATTGGCAGACCATTTTCATCACCAGTCCTTCAGGTCCCATCAAAAAGACGCCGTCAAAGTAATTTTTCAGTGCCTGCATCAATTCGAAAAAAAAACTTGGGAATACACTGGGTTGAATATAACCCTAAACATGGCAGATGTGAAGTTTGTTCCAAGAACAACATGGAATCCCGACCATACTTTATGTGTAGCACCTGTAAAGTGCATCTGTGCATCAATGACAAAAAGAAACTGTTTCCGGAAGTACCATCAATAAAGAATTACATTTCACCTCTTATTGTCAAGAACTTATTTTAATAACAAATGCCATTAATTTCATAGGCTATGCATGTATTTTTACAAAAACATCTGTAAAAAATATCACTTTATTGTTGTATGAAAATTTTGATCTTTGCATCCGATATTGCCTGACGGGACATATATGTCCCACATTGGTTGCCATGGTAACACATAATGCGAGCCAGATAAAAAACTACGTTTTTACAAAGAGGGGCACTTCATTATTGATTTGCAATTAATTTATTAAGGAAATTTGTTGGTTGTCATAGCTTGGACCACAAAGAAAACTTTAATCACTGGTTTTTCAAAAATTAAAAATTTCACGTTTGTATGACATTTTTTTTATGAAGAATCATTTAAAACTGAAAATAACTTTTCAGGTTTAAGGGTTTTTAAAATATTCCTGTGTATTAGTTTGCTTTATATCATTTAAGAGTTGGTACAGGTAAGAAAGGTAAGAAAGTTTGCGTTTAACAGTCAGGGTTGTTAAGAGAGCAAAAAGAGAAATTTCAGGAAACAGAATAGACAGATTCGATATTTTATTATATATGTATATAAATATATTATATTATACTATTTTATATTTTATTATATATATATATATACATAAGGTAAAACACGAAAAATAAGAACTATGATAGCAACTAATAGTTTCATGATGTTTCGATCATTGGGCAATAATGCTACAAATACTGTACAAGCTTTTATAAACAAATAAAGTAGGCGGCTCATCAAAAAATAAAAATTGCAGGTAGTAAAGTATTACAATGCGTTAATATTCTGAGAAAGGAACAAAGAAAGAAAGTCCCATGTGGATACGATTTAAAATTACTAAAGAATGATTTTTGATACGAATACACAAAATTTCATGCATACATATGTATATATATGCATACAAAAAAATATCTACCAAGCTGCGTGTCATGTCTATCGATGTTGACGAGCATAATGGCACCATATTTTTCTATCCATTGTACTTTTGATAATCCTTTTCTCTATACAAGATTGATTTATTCTTTCGGACTTGCAGCAAAACCTTGTCTTTGCCTGTCACAAGTTCTCTTTTCTTCAAAGTTTCCTGTACTGATCAAGTATTTTAGGGATTTTCTTTTACATTTATGACCAAAAAAAGAGACTTGATGCTTTGTAACTGTTTTGACCAGAATTTTGTGTTTTCGCCCTTTCTAATATTATTTCACCGCTGAACTTATCCATCCATGACCATCTTAACATTTGTCTGTAAAACCACAGTTCTAATGATGCTAGCTGTTTCTCCATATTCTTGCTATTATTCCATGGTTTCACAACCGTACAAAAAATTGACCACACATGACTTTAACATTCTTTTTCTTGTTTCAAAATTGATCTTTCTGCTTGCCAAAATGTTATCTTCAAACAAAACCAGATCAGTCACGAAAAGATGTCGTAAAATAGGAAGCCAAAGTCATCTGCTCTCGTGTTCATCCCATTTGGGTATTTGTATAAAAACAAGAGTTCCAATTCTATTTGCTCTGAAGCTATCCTGCCTCTTCAAATGGCAAATAGTCTTGTAAAACAAAAATATTTAAATCTCTTAAATCTAATTATATATCAGTACATCAACCACATGAATTGCATTACAGGATTTACGACTGACTATCTTGACATTTTAGCACTTTACATTGTCAGTTTATAATTAACTTAATATTTTTTTCCCCTGATTAAAGTTACAAAAACAAAAAATCTCAGACTTTTTGTTGAAAATAGGAAAATTAAGCGAATCCTTACGTTGCTACACAAAGAGATAGCTAGTTATATGTCTCAGTTTTTTCATCAGATGTCCGGATCCTTGCTATCAAGTTAATATTTTAAATAATTATTTTTATGAATAAATTCGATCCTGAATATTTAAAACTTCTTAGCTTTGTGAAGCCCTTTATATGGTTCCTTCAATTTTTTTTTATTTATTGGATGCGATAAGAAGATTTATTTTCACATGTCATTCACCTGACAATAGCATGAGTACCGTTTTTTATTATAACCTAAAAAATGGCAATACATTTTTTGTGCAATGAAGCTTCTAATTACAGGGCCTTTCTCTTTTCACTTGTCAATTTGTTACAGATGAGTCTTCGAAAAATTAAGGAAAAGTAAAGTTAATGCTTAAAATTTAGGGACAATTTTGTTTTGGCCGCACAATCGGTATAAGAAGGCTCTCTTGATAATATTTGGAGTTTTACTTAACGTTGTGAACTTAATTATTATTTTCTGATGACATATTTGTTGTAAGAGATATTGCTCTATATTGTAATATGTTGAATGTAGGCTTGATGTTGTATGATTTACAGAGCAAAACTTATTGCTATGATATTATCTTGAGAGTTCAGTTACTTTGTGTCTGCTTTTAGTTGTTCGTATAACTTATCTATCATTTCATTTAAGTACATTGAAGTTCCTGTGTACACTTGAGTATTGCTAATATCAAACTGTTTTTAATCCTAAGAAACATGACCCCATCTGATATTGCCTTCATTTATCTCTTTATTAATTAAACCTATAAATAATACTACCCGAGCAGGAAATAAGTTATAAGCAACATAAAAATGACTTTCGTGCAGGAAAACATTAAATTCCTGCCTACCATGGTAACCGTGTAATGTATTAAGCACGGTCTGTTTTAAAAGGGATTTAATGTATGATGAATTGACATAATGATCAATAATCCTTGATGTATATTGTATGGTGTATGGTGCGTCCTGTTAGAAGTATGATAATGGTGTATGATGTATTGGGTATTTTATAAGAAGCATGAGGCAGGGCTCGTGGTGTGTTTTTTAAGATGTATGATTAAATATGCATGATACATGATGCATGCCACATGCTAGTTTTTAAGAAAGTAGAATGTATGGTGAATTGTGTTTTATGAGATGTATGACATATGATGTATGGTGTGTTTAAAAAGAACTTTGACAGCTTTATGAGTAACTGGACGTCTTGTGTACCTACATGAAACCCCCCAGGAAATTCGCTGAACTAAGAAATGTTAATAGTTGGAATAGTAAATCGGCTTAGTGCAAATTAAACATTGATTCGTAGCCCCTATACCTCAATTATACGTTATGAGAACATTAATTGAGCAAAATAATACAAAAAATATCCATTTGAAAAGGTTAATACAGGTTGCCTTTATAGTTTGCTCAAACAACTAGCTATTTTCTGTTTTAAAATTGTAAAATATCATTGAGCATATATAAAATCTGATAAAAGGGGATCTCTACAATCCACATATTAATTCAAAGACTCTAATGTAATTGAATTCTTAAATAATGTTTGTTCTCATCTTCATCTCAAATTGGTATTGTATAAGAGTCTCTAAAGGGTCCTATAAAAATTTCTAACTTAAATTATATCCATACAGATGTAGTTGAGATGGCTTGGAAAACTAAAAAATTCAATTAGTACGTAGCACTTGATATTCAAAAGTCAAAGGGCTTATTATTCCATTGGTACACAAGTTATCAGACTTTAATAAGTAATTAATTTTTAATAGGTCCAATTTTTAGAATATATACATATATATATATATACATATAACATCAAGAAAGGAGAGGGATAGGACTGTGTTTTAACTAGGTGTTTTTAACTGACATGGTGAGAAAATATATAAAGAGGAATACCTATAGTAGGATACAAGCTAAAAACGTACTGATGACACCGTATTTATACTGGCCTCTCAGGAAGACTTACAAACAAGCAGTGAAAAGGATCTGACCATTAATGGGAGAACAAACAAAGTGTAGTGTTAGAGTGCTCTTTATATCAAAGAACACTCTAACGGTAACATGTAACATCAGAGCTGACGGAGCACAAATAAAACAAACTGTAGAATTTCGTTATCTATGCAGCATGACGACATCAGGTATGAAGTTATTTTCAGAGATTAAAAGGAGGACTACCATGGCGAAAGTTGCATTCACCAAAATTAACAAATAATTTAGAAGCAGGAGAATAGCAAACAACTCTCATGTAAGACTACTATACTACTATATTTATTCAGCTCTGATCTATAGATGTGAGAGTTGACTTTGTACAGAACATCAGGAAGTAGAATACAAGCTACTGAGATTTGTTAGTATAGACAGAAAGAATCAATAGTGTTGAAGTGAAAGAGAGGACAGGAGTGAAAGAAAACATAATTTAGTTAGTAAAAAAGCATGTCATCTAGACATGCCATCGGGGAAGAAAATTTAGAGCTTTTGGGAAAGTTGACCCAAAAAGATCAATAGAAGAAAAAGCAGGCGCAGACAAAGATTGAGATTTCTAAATACCTATCAAGCTGGACAGATGTCAGCACCATCAATTTGTTAAGGAAAGAAAAGAACAGAAAGCAGTGGAGGATCGTCATCTCCAACGTTTTAGGACAAGGTACACTTACATATATATATATATATATATATATATATATATTCTTTTGTAAGCCAAAGAGGAAGAATGTCTAATACAAAACCGATATAGATCATGGCAACTAAATAAAGGTTGGCAAATTCCTGTAGGTGCGTCGCCATTTTGACCAAAACTATTTTTTTAGGTTTAAAAATTGTTAAAAAATACGTAAAAAGGCACAAAAGTTATACAGTGCTAAATTTACTTATTTCTTTTTTGGATTCTTGCACAAATGTTGTACATAGATAATTAGGAGGTACAACATTTGCCTGATATTTTAAGGACTGATGCAATCTTTTTTTTCACAAAGTTGTCTCTGAGTAACTTTTGCAAGTATCCTCTAACTATTTACTACAAAAGGAGAATGGAAAAAAAGAACATGATTCTTTTAAAGGCAGCATTCAGTTACATGTTCCCTGTTTTCAGTCAAAAGAATCCTCGTGTTCTCGAATATCATACTTGTGGGACTAGCAATAGTTCAGGGGCAAAAAGCACCACTTGACATCAATCGAGACCACAGGTGTATATCTGACGAAATTCCACCCTTGTACAGTAACAAATGGTGCCACTTGTTATCTAAGCATAACAAACACCAAAGAAATAATTTCATCCAGAATGTTGTCCCACAGTTTCTCCAATTCGAGTTGTAAGTTTTTATGCTCAGAGAATTTTTAAGTGTTATCAAGATTTCATTTCTCTTTTTAAGTGGTGTACACTTCTTTAGTGATTTTCAAAGATTTTATTTTTAAAGAAAAATTTGAACAAACAAGGCAGCTGGTTTATCACAATAGAATCACTAGAAAACGGCCGGGCTCTTGAAGTAAAAGAACAATTTTCATGTGCCAATAGATCCAGTACAGATGTTTTGACTTCCTTATAGTAATCAAAGTAATAGCAAGAGACTGTTAATTCATTGACGACTGGTTGGTATTGGTGAATTACATTTGGACCGAAAAATACACCTTCGTGATGGAAATTTTGAAATATTTTCTTTATCTTAGACATAATTTGATGAATGCCAGAATGGTGTGTTCTTACAGCTTTGCAGAGATTGTGCACGCTGAGTACCAATAATGTGGCACAAATGAGTTGTAGTTATATTATCTTCAACTTCCTTTCCCTTTTCACCATCAAAATAGGTGCAACAGAGACCATTAGGAAAAATTTGTATTCATCTGGTATTTTATTTTAAAGCTCCAGGATTGGATAAAGTTGTTCATTTCACTGGGAAACGCTTTGGTTTGAAAGGTCATATGTGGAAAGGGAACCTCAAAAAAAGAGTATCACATACTTCATCAACAATGATACATACTCTCTCTTCTTCTATTTTTACTTTGCTAGATGACATCATATTTAGAGGAAAAGCTTGTTTGTAAGGGAACTAAATATCCTTGTTTATTCCTTCAAAACACTTTGAAGCTATCAATACTGACTTTGTGCAACAAAGTCCCACTTCAAGGAAGATCACATAACAAATCATCATTAACATTTTCTTTAGGGGCTATTAATAACGACGAATACAAAGTAATTATTTGTTGTTTTCCTACTTTCTGTCTAAGGTGCGGTTTGTGTTTTGTACATCGCTAATGCTGGCCCTCTAAAAATTAAAATTGTCTCACTACAAGAAGAATAAATAATGAAAAAAAGGAGAAAGCGCACTTTTAAAACTTACAGTTTCTTTATTGCAATCCCAAAGTTTCTTAAAATTTCACATTAATCTTAACTCTAAGAATAAAAGCATTTATGAGTAGAAAGGTGTTGAATGTGGAAATGTTGGAAATACCAAACAATCACCAAAATGGCGACTTGCTGCAATTATGAATTATACCATCAGGAACTTTGTTTACCTCGGCACAAACTTTTGGTTACTACGTTGCAATGGTAATCAAGGTCAACACTATAATACGACAACACTAGACTAAAACAAATAGATTTTATTATTGTAGTACAGTACGCTAGAAACAGGGGTTGATAGCTTCTTTTTTGTTAAAGAATGCGACAAGATAAACCAGTCTAACACGAAGGTATTTTATTGGTTTCAACACTGAAAGGCTAAAATGACATGCACTGATATGTAGCAGTAGTTATAACTTAAACAGTGTATTTAAAAGTCATATTTTTTTCTAAAATACTAGAAGATGTAAAAATAAGCGTATAATTTCATATTAGACTCTATAGGTAAATATGTATAAGCATATATATATATGTTAGCCTCGCTGACCACTATTTGGGCCTGATACATGTATATTTTTCGTCCAAAAGCATTCTTCTATCGCCTATCAACTCAAAAGAAAATTTCTCTTTCTGCTATTAAGAAACCTGTATTTATCATAAGCGCTCTCAAAAGTTTTGAAGTTGGATACTTATTTTGCTGGTTTTCGTTGTATCTAAGGATAACAGACATTATGTTCATTAACTTTCCAGTAGAGATAACCGGAGCTGCTCAGGGCATGAAGTTAAGTGGTCAAAGAAACATGAACCATAGGTCCACAAAGAAAGATTAAAATCCAAAGTGAAATCGACCCGTGTCCAGATTTTCTGCTCACTAAGCAGTTTGTTACATTAATTTTTGTTGGCTCTACCTTTGTAAACAGACTGGCAAAAAGAACTTCCTTTGGAAGGTTACAAAGTACACTGACACCAAATTTAACATTTTTTAGGTTGCTGGTTAAATTTATTTTTTCTGTTGTACGTATCTATCATTGCCAATAATCAGAGAAGCCCACACGTTTCTCTATTATATCCCTAATCTCTCCTTTGGCTTTTTAGGCCAGGTCAGAGGGCAAAATAAAAAATGGCCTTACCTGCTGTTTAGCACAGGATTTGAAAGCATGTTGACAACAATTCTGAGTTTTCTGCCTTGTCTGGTGTACACTCCCATTACGATTAAACACACGCACATACACACACACAAACACAGACTTTGAATTTTGTATCATTATGTGGCGTTCCGATCGACGTTGGGGACCATGTCAGTCCAAGCCCATCTATCTTTTGATTCTTATAATACTTCACATGCTGTCTTTAAACGTTCGGTTTGTGTGCTGAAACTATTCATAAATATCATATTCAATTGTCGCTTTTCAACCGCAGCGAGTTAAAAATCGCATTTTTCTTACAGTTATAATTTTCATACGCTCTCTTCTTGAAACTGTCTCTCTTAATAATGCTCTATTTTTCATGAGAACTGTCGAAGAAATTCTAAGCATTCTTGTAGGAATCCAAATTTCGGCTGCTTCCAAATCTTCCTGTGTTACCTTGCTTATGGTCCAGCTTTAGGGAAGGCCACATGTAACACTTTAAAATCTCTTTTTAACTTTCGACCTCATTTTTTTTCTATTAAACACCTGGGTCTGTTTATCTCTGTGTCACTCCTAACGTCACTCATTAATAGGCTAAGGCTACTCCACTAGAGAAAGCTCTCTTGTTGTTGGACATTACCCCTCTTTGATTTCAAAACATATTTTGGCGCAGTTTGTTTCTTTGAAACGAACAAGCTGTACATTTTCTTAACGTTTAAAGATAATTTCTAACTTCTCACTATCTTTCTAACCCTAACAGATCCTGTAGCTCTTTTTCCTAGTTTTTAAGGGGGGCTGTCATCACCATTTTGTTGATATAGATGTCACAATACTTTATTTCATTCATGTTTTTTGTCTCGCTATATATTCGTATATATTTTGGAACTACTCAGATTTTTAGTGATTCTATGCATAAACTTGTGTTGTCCCTTTCTTCTTTAAAGACCTCACGTTCACTCACCGAGAATGCCAAACGTACATGATTACTATAGCAGGCTTCACTGGTATAGTATTTTACTTGCTAGTATTTCACAGCACCAATCCTATATCTTTTTTAAGCTGAAGCATAACCAAGCATATTTTTAACATTTCCTGTCGGAATTCGTCATGTTCCAAGTAGCCTAGGATTGTGTTAAAACCATATATTTACTCCTTCTGCTTGGTACCATTCGATCTAATTTTCACCTCTTTCATTTGCCTTTCCTACACTACAGAGTCCAACAGTACCTTCAAAAGGATGCCTTCCAACCTAAGCAATAAGACCACTTATTGCTATGATATTATTTTAAGTGTTCAGTTACTTTGTGACTGCTTTTAGTTGTTCGTATAACTTACCTATCATTTCATTTAAGTACATTGAAGTTCCTGTGTACATTTGAGTATTGCTAATATCAAACTGTTTTTAATCCTAAGAAACATGACCCTATCTGATATTGCCTGCATTTATCTCTTTATTAATTAAACCTTATCTATAAATAATACTACCCGAGCAGGAAATAAGTTATAAGCAACATAAAAATGACTTTCGTGCAGGAAAACATTAAATTCCTGCCTACCATGCATCTTGAGGTATTAATGTAAACATCACTTTGATTTTTGTTAAATGGACTGTCCAGCCAAGTGCTTAAGAGGCAAAAAATAGGCGACTCATTAGTACTTGGATAAGATGAATGCATTAATTACTAGCTAATTATCTAAATACATTACAGATTCCAAACTCTTTCCTAAACAAAGTATGTTTGCATTTGACACAGCCACGCGCACACACACGCACACACATGCACACACATATATATATATATATATATATATATATATATATATATATATATATATGGATCCCACAGTATCTCTTTAGGTTGTACTTGCTCCGGCAACATGGCCAGAGGGTTATGTCTCAGAAGCTCTGTGCTGCACTGATGAGCCCACAAAGGGCGAAACGGTACTGTCTGCAGATTGAGTATATATATATATATATATATATATATATATATATATATATTTGTCTAATTTTGTGTATTCGTATCAAAAGGTGCTCAATGCATAAAGCAGAGCAATATACATGCCTGATGATTAAAATATCTCTAAACTATTAGTTGCAATCATAGTTCTTATTTTTCATGTTTTACCTTATGTATATCTATATATGAATAGATCATATAGCAAAGGGACAACGGAATCCCTGTATACTTTCACAAAACAGAGTACCAATATAATTTTAGTTACTGTTATTCATGATTTATCATCACTTAACTCAGAGCAGTCAGTTAGAATAAACCACAAAGCCATATTTAATGTTTTATTCGATCAATGCAATCACCCATTATTTGAATGGGGCAAAATGTTCTCCCACTTTTTCAAATTAGCTCCTTCATTCAGTGTCCGGAATACATTTCATTGTATACTCTTAGTGGACAGATTAAGAAACTAGCACTAATTTGAGCTTGTATTTTGTCAATAACTAAAACATACTCCACCACTTATAGAATATTATATTTGAATGAATGGTCATAGAAAAAGAAATGATAGAAACAGACCGCAAGCGTTTTTAATATAGAACCATTTCAGGATTATACCTGTTTGTTGGTGTGACACAGGTACAGGTGAATGGGTAACAAAGAAAGCAGGAACATTGAATTTACTAAAAGACATTGTCAAGAGAATATTTTCTTTCTTCCGACACTCGATAAGGAAAAAGATGTTTGAAAACACTATGATAGCAGGGAAATTATTTTGAGAAAGAAAACGCAGAGTATCTAAAAAAAGTATTGAAAGAATAAAACTGTACGTGATCGAATTGGGTTGTATCATCGCCTCCCCTTTCGGCGCACCAGCTCTCCCCGCGTCACGTTTTAGCGTATGAGCATTATATTGTATTATATTATATTGTATTATATTATATTATATTATATTATATTATATTATATTATATTATATTATATTATATTATATTATATTATATTATATTATATTATATTATATTATATTATATTATATTATATTATATTATATTATATTATATTATATTATATTATATTATATTATATTATATTCTATTATATTCTATTCTATTCTATTCTATTCTATTATATTATATTATATTATATTATATTATATTATATTCTATTATATTCTATTATATTCTATTATATTATATTATATTATATTATATTATATTATATTATATTATATTATATTATATTATATTATATTATATTATATTATATTATATTATATTATATTATATTATATTCTATTCTATTCTATTCTATTCTATTCTATTCTATTCTATTCTATTCTATTATATTATATTATATTATATTATATTATATTATATTATATTATATTATATTATATTATATTATATTATATTATATTATATTATATCATATCATATCATATCATATCATATATCATATCATGTCAAATGGGACGCGCTGAACCGTGCACACCATTGAATTGCAATGAAAAACGTATTGTATTTGAAACTTTAAGGGGTCCAGGACGGACAAAAAAGGGGTACTGGAAGGGGTCATTCAAGTAAATACTGCCCTTAGTGTCAACAGTCCACCAGAATAAAAAATGATTATGATATATTGGATTAGACTTTAAAATATGTCGGTAGTTATACATATTAACAAATGAATATGAAATGTCATCAGCAACAGTGCTCTGCCACATTAAAACGTAGGAACTATCATATAATCAGATATACGAGTAAGAAAAACTCTGGCTGGCAAGAGTTTATTCAAAACCCAATTCATCATCATCACCATCATCATCATCATCATCATCATCATCATCATCATCATTCTAATCATCATCATCATCGTCATCATCATCATCATCATCATCATTATCATTTTAGCCGTTCACGCTACTGCTGGCGCGTTGCCTCCACAATTTCTTTCACTCAAACTCGGTCTTGTGCTTTCTGCATCAATGTTTTGCCTGCCCTCTTCTCAATTTCATTTCGCCATCTTCTCCTTTGTCTTACCTTTGTTCTGCCCCCTTCTCTTGGTGTCCACTCTGTTATCTTCTTGGACAACCTGTTATTGTTCATTAAAGGAACAGAAAGTTGCATTTAATTATTATTATCAATTATTTACAGGGAAAAAGCCCTTCAACAAAAGTACTTTAGTAAAAATACCTTATAAAAATACTGTCGTCAATAAGGGTCCTGTTACGAAGGAAAAATAAAAATTGAAGAATTGTATAAAGTCTTGGAGGTTAAATATCATAGGAGAAACCTGGGGAGCATTTCCTTCAATGAAAGCCTTGTAAATTTGAGAGCCAAAAATATACCACTCATAAAAATCACAATTAGATTCAGACCAAAAATATACCCCTTACGAAAACCAAACTTAGAGTCAGACTTAATTAACCTAAGTTAAATGGTTTAAAAGTTATTTAAGAACATGAGAGTAAGCTCAGAAGTTTCTAAAATACCCATTTAAAAGTAAACAAAAGGATGTCACTGGGCCTAGAAAACTATTTTTGGACTTAAATAAGTAGTCTTTTAAATCTATAATGCATCCAGTTTCTCTTGGAATCTGTAAATAGTGTTGTTTCCTTTGCTCTAATACATTTTCAATGTTCCTTGAATATGTCTTTAAAAGAGGTCAAAAAGTACCTTGGATTCAGCTTTGTAGAATTGAATGCCATGAAATCTAGAGAAAAAGGTTTAAATACAATTCTAAATACAAAGTTTTGTCCAATATTGGCCGACTCTCCTCTTCGTCTGTGATTATTTTTAAAGGTCAAACCCCCGATACAAACTAGAATATCCCTTTACACGTTAACATCTAGTTCATGAACATTTTTTTGAGACCTATTTGCAAAGGTCTGAAGTAAACAAAACAAATTCTTTAATTTACAATACCAAAAAGTAGATCTTTGAGTAAGGTATTTCCGTAACCTTGGTTTTTGCTACAAGTTTCCTATTTTCGAACATCTATTCCGTAAGACATGAAATAAAATTTAAGAGTTCTTTACACCAAGCACCAGGAAAACACCTGGAAGCCACTTCTTTGCAGAAAGCTCTTTATATTTTCAGTTTTCAATTTTTTTTATACATAGGTTTTCACTCTCTCTAAATTCTTTGGGAACATGTGCTAATTCAGTAGAATGACACGTCTTACAGAAAAATGCATTAGGCGCTGTTTCAGAGGAGGATATTTATACATATGTTTTTAAATTTTAACTGATTTACAACTGATCTCCAAAACAATCTTAATATCAAACTTACATGTTAAAAAAGCGATCTCTCTTACAACAAACTCTATGCACATTCTAAATCAAAGAAGCTTATGGTTTATAAATAACACTACAAATACAAAACGTGAGTTCACTCACATGCTCTCTGTCTCGCTCTGTCTGTCTGCTTCTGTCTGTCTGCTTCTGTCTGTCTCTTCCTGTCTGTCTCTTCCTGTCTGTCTCTTCCTGTCTCTTCCTTTCTCTCTCTCTCTCTCTCTCTCTCTCTCTCTCTCTCTCTCACTCACACACATAAACACACACACACACACACACACACACACACACACACACAACTCCAAGCCCATTCAATCAGCTATCATGGGTGTAGGTTGTAAAAGCGTTTTGCTTTCTGCAATCCTTTGCAACAAGTAACATCGTGTCTGTTTTCATTGCATAATATTCTGCCGTGAATGTTAGCATTGCGTGCCTCCATTTTCCTCTCGCCACCTTCCCTTGACGTTTTTCTGCTATTATGATTTTTCATAACTCTTCTGGTCATAAAATATGGCTTATAAATTTTAACTAGACTTACATGAAAAACAGTTATGTAAACTGATACAATGCTCCTGTTGAAATATTATTAAATATCATCTCATATATATGTCTTTGCTCTTCTGTCGAGTCTCTCTATATAATGTTTTCAGTCTTAGCTACATATATTTCTTCGTATGGGCTGACATATCGTATCAAAGATATTCTTAACAATTGTTTAAGAAACCACATTTCTGCAGTTCTGTTCTCAGTTTTTGTCGCAGAGGATACTCTCCAGCATTTAATAGCCTACATAAAGACTAATATAATGTAACTTTTACGAACTTTTTTTCTCACCAATCAAGTTCAACAAAACAATCCGATTGTAAATATATATATAAGGCGTGTCCAGCTTAGAGCGAGGTGGATTGAGTTAATAGATCAATCCACGGCTCTTCGCTTTACCTAGATTCACAGACAAGTCCTACAATTTCCTTCCACCTATTTCTATCCTGAGCTAACATTTTCAGACATTTGAGGTCATGTACACAGTTCAAGGTTTTAACATTCATAAGCTCAGGATTCAATTCATTAGCAATTTTAATACCATTCTCTATCACCACAGGGAGAGTACTTCTTGGCCTACCTCTAAACTTCTTTCTGTTGTCAACATTTTCAAAATAAAATTTCATACTTTGTTGAGCTGGTGTATTTTCATTCAACCGTAAAACATGTCCAAGTATTTTCCATCTGGCTTTCTTGATTTTATTACTTATTGGTATTGCATCACTCATTCCATATAACGCAGCATTCGACCCTCTGTGTCTCCAATTATGTCTCCANACAGTTCAAGGTTTTAACATTCATAAGCTCAGGATTCAATTCATTAGCAATTTTAATACCATTCTCTATCACCACAGGGAGAGTACTTCTTGGCCTACCTCTAAACTTCTTTCTGTTGTCAACATTTTCAAAATAAAATTTCATACTTTGTTGAGCTGGTGTATTTTCATTCAACCGTAAAACATGTCCAAGTATTTTCCATCTGGCTTTCTTGATTTTATTACTTATTGGTATTGCATCACTCATTCCATATAACGCAGCATTCGACACTCTGTGTCTCCAATTATGTCTCCAAATTTTTCTTAATTGCTTTCTATGGAATGCATTCATTGAATCCTCCTCCTTCTTTGTCATTCCCCAGGTACCAGAGTTATACGTTTTATCCGATTGTCCTTTACTTATATAAGGGTTTTTCTCAAGATCTCCCCTTCCAGTCACTTTTGGATAAGTCAAAATTCACAATAATTTTCTTCATTCAAAAATAAATAATGCTACGATCAATAACGTCCTAATATAACGGGAACACAAAGTATAAAATCTTCAATAAAAAAAAAATCTTCTATAAAATCTTCATACAGATCTCATTTGGTTGCGTATTGTGTATTTTTACTTTCGACTCTGTTAACATCGAAAAAATGTTTTCACATATGCTCTCACTAAAAACAAAATACGAAAGCATTTTTGCTGAAACATGTTATGACCTGTAGTTTGTTTCACTAAAACAATATTTTAATACTATTACTTGAGTATTTCAAAAGCTTCTCATCATTATTTTTACCAAATAATAAATAGAAAAATAACTATGCATATATCTTAATATATATCCACGTATTTTGCTGTTCAACAGTTCACCAGTGCTGCTTTGAACGGCCAAATTTGTGTTCATTCCAAAGAAAGACCTCTCTTGATTCCAACTTGTAATAATGTAGGACAGGGGTGGGCAACCTACAGACCGCGAGAAGAATTTTGATGGCCCGCGAGGCAATAAAATTATATAATTTTTTGTTAGCAAATATAATTGTCTAGCGGTTGCAGATATCGAATGTATCGAATAAAACATATAACGTTGTCAAACGTGAGATTCAGGAAAAACTTTTTCACTTGGATAACTGTGAGCCACACTTCAATAGCCACACACCGGTGCGATTTTTCATGGGTGTAGTTTTGACTGCGTGTAAACGGGCACACCGGTGTGGTTTCACTCCACTTTCGCAGCGAGGACGGCAATACTGACAGCGAGGTTAATTTACATACATCTGTCTTTTGTTTATCTCTTTGTTTCTTTCTCTATTTGTTTCTCGCTTTTCTTATTAAGTTTGGCCCGCGTAAAGAAAAGTATTGAAGGATCTGGCCTACTCTCTAGAAAGGCTGCCCACCCCTGATGTAGGACAAAGCTGGGGATGTGGTGCACAATCAAAGGTTAGTAATTGTGGTGGGGGATTATTATTGTAATAATAATAATAATAATAATAATAATAATCATCATCATCATCATCATCATCGGTGCACTGGGGACAATTACAGAGCCACTGACATTCTTTCTGGCCATGCTCGCAGTCGATTTATCTTTTGTAACTATTCAAACGTCACCTCTGCTAGGAACAGCACACATCCTTCGAAAGGTACTGGAGAGAAAGGGGATGGAAGTGAAGTTCTGGATACCTCAGGTCTTTGGAAAAGACCAGGTCCCAGCCTCAAAAGCAGCTTTGCCATGAAATGGAATACCCACAATAATAGTGACAACAACAACAACAACAACAACAATAATAATAATAATAATAATAATAATAATAATAATAATAACAAATTAATAATATACTACTCTTGAGTAAGACCTTAAGCTGTATCCGTCTGTACAGTTTTGACTTGGAAGAAAGGTTACTCTGTCGTAATTACCTTCAGGTCACCTTAAGATTTAGCAACTGTCAGCTCTCCGCAAGACCAAGAAAAACCAAGTTGATGCCCGGTAGGGGCTAGTATTTCTCATGGGTATTAGTAATTCTTTAGCCTTTCGTGCCAATCCTCCTAGTGATGGTGTCATAATAAAAACACTGGTGGTAGTGCAACATAAAATTCACTATCCTCAAAAAGGTGTAAATGCATAACAAACTGTTTCAAATATCAGCGTCAGTAATACTGGAGCTGCATGCGAATGTCTCTCGCCCGGCAGATGCCCCGTGGCACAACAGCAAGGTCCCGGTTACCATCAAGCTACTGCTGCAACGACAAGACAAAGGGAGTTGACAGAAGATGATATTAGATTGGTGGTGAAATGTTATTATTAATGTGCCCCATCTATGAATGGATACCGGTAAAAATACTACAATTAAGGCTTCGTATAGACAAATTCCCTATTACTGAGCAAACGACTCCTATATCAGCCTAACCGGATTTGAAAGTAAAAATAGGTGAGTGATTTGGAACTAGAAAAGGTAAAAGGAAAGGCAGATAAAGGAGAACCATTGAACGAAATAAGTGATTGTGAATAGCAGGAGACGGAAATGCTACGTAGTCAATCCGATACTGATGCACAATTGCATGCAGAAGACAAAGTTAGATTGAATGGAGAACTGCAGTTAGTGGATGGAGGTGCTGTGTCATCAAAAGAGTTAGATATTATTGGGAAGATGGAAAAGATTTTTAAAAGGTATAGAATTAGTCTTCCCTCATTAAGAGGTATTGAAAATAATAAACTGTAAAATTTTACACAAGCATCGAATACTGTGTTAGGCAAAATTGCAACAACAGATATCACTTTATAAAATGACCTTATGTATACCGGCTCCTTGATTGTGAAAGATATAGTTAAAGATATAGGTAAAGATATTATGGGGCACGGGGGTGACATCCCAATAGCCTTAAGAACACTTGTGACAATACCAAAGTAAACTAAAGAAGAAATTGGAGGACATCAAAATCGAAACACTGTTTGGTGACTTGTAGGAAAGTGTGACATAACAATCTGCAGGGATTCGGAAGAAGAAATTTCAAAAATCTTTTTGATGCCAAGAAATGTATAATATAAATATCAATAATACCACCATCTTAATATTTAGACCAGCTTTTAAGCTATTTGGTTACATCACACATTGGCAGGAGAGTAAAGTTTAAAAAAATTATTGTCTCGAAAAAGGAATTTTTTTAATTCAGCCCATAAGTCCAAACAATATAAGCGAGATTTGTTTTCGATTTTCAAATTTAAAGGCTTGATATGCATGGACTTATCTTTTCTGAGATAAGCCGTAAAGCGTTGTAATGTATTATTGAACATAGCAAGCTGAGGATCACGTACCTGCCGTTTGAGTTTAGTAGGGATAGAAAGCTAATGACATAAAATATTAATTAAATTGACTTTGTTTTCATAATCAGTACTTCATTAAGTTTATCTTCTGAAACCGCAATGAGTGCATTTCAACAAAATGTATTGCTTAAAGGGTTATTTCAATAACACTACTGGAAAAACCGTTAGTCGAGAGGCTTATAAATACGAAATGATTTTATCCCACAAGAAGACTTAAATTTTGTCTGAAAATCTCAAACGTAACTCAATACAAACTTGACTAGATTTTAAACGAGTAATGAGAGGCAAGTAAAAAATTATTTTGAAAATCTATGGTTGGAAATAAATCCCTATTACAATAGTGACGAGGAAGCACACTACACTTAAAGCCTAAAAATTGTGGTTGGAAAATTATTCAGAACCAAATGTTCTAATTTTTTTGATGACATGATAATCTCTTTTATTTTATGAAATTCTTAAGAATTTTAAAGATTTTTGAATAACTTTAATATTTAAAACAAAATTGTTGTGTTCAATATATTCAATATATACACATCAAATAAACAAATGGTATATTCATTTGCAATTGTTTTAAAGATCACTGACCTAAAATAATAAAGTTAGTAATGTTAATGAAGGTCTCAGTTCTAAATTTCACAAATGAATATTTATGATCAAAATTAGTTCCCTAGTTTTATACTTATGTTTGTACATTATATCAAATCGGGTATTTATAGTTATACGTCCATATTACTTCTTGTACCCACATGCATTTCATTTTTCTATGGCACTTTAATTTCTTCCCAATTTCATTTCCTTTTGGATTTAGCTGTTTTCTTTATCAATAGAAGACTAAGGTAAGGTCAAATCTAGAATTTAAAAAATTCATTTTGCTTAGAGCAGCTTCAATTTCCTAAAATGTCTACGTTTAGCACTGGTAATCGGTTGATGATATCAAAGAATGATATAGATATAGAAGAATGATATAGATATAGAAGAATGATATAGATATCAAAGAATGATATAGATATAGAAGAATGATATAGAGATAGAAGAATGATATAGATATCAAAGAATGATATAGATATAGAAGAATGATATAGAGATAGAAGAATGATATAGATATCAAAGAATGATATAGATATAGAAGAATGATATAGATATAGAAGAATGATATAGATATCAAAGAATGATATAGATATAGAAGAATGATATAGAGATAGAAGAATGATATAGATATCAAAGAATGATATAGATATAGAAGAATGATATAGATATCAAAGAATGATATAGATATAGAAGAATGACATAGAAGAAATGAATAAAATGAAAGGAGTACAACCTATCACAAAAGCTAGTATTTGTTTCTTAAAATAATAAAATATTGTTTCCAAGAGTTTTTTTCTAGTACTCATCTTTAAAAAGGGCAGACATTAAGTACCCAAAAGAAAGTGTGTGCATTTGTCTATATGTTTATGTGCCTGTTAATTGTATTTTTATACACACATATATAGGTATATATATATACCGTTAAGATGCGTATGTGCGCAACGATTGGCCAACCTTTCAGTAACAGAGCTGTAATATTAAGTTAATGGTAAATAAATAGTGTTTTGTGTTTCTAAAAGTTTCACCCACATCTGTGATCAGCAGGCGCATATTTCAGACACTATTTGTCCATCTATCCATCAAATTTTTTAAACAAAAGACCAGTTTTCTATTGAGGTTTTTCATTTATTGACAACTGAAACTATTTCGAGACTTCACCAATAATATCGTCAATCAAGCTCCGGCCAAGCAACACGTTGACCAAATGCAAAATGCCAAATGCCAGATTGAATAATAAAGGTGTATTAATAATCAATTTCTATTAGTGTAATTATTATGTTTCTATTTTTCATCTATCTATCTATCTATCTATCTATCTATCTATCTATCTATCTATCTATCTATCTATCTATCTATCTATCTATCTATCTATCTATCTATCTATCTATCTATCTATCTATCTATCTATCTATCTATCTATCTATCTGTCTATCTATCTATCTATCTATCTATTTATCTGTCTATCCATCTATCTATCTATCTATCTATCTATCTATCTATCTATCTATCTATCTATCTATCTATCTATCTATCTATCTATCTATCTATCTATCTATCTATCTATCTATCTGTCTATCTATCTATCTATCTATCTGTCTATCTATCTATCTATCTATCTATCTATCTATCTATCTATCCATCTATCTATCTATCTATCTATCTATCTATCTATCTATCTATTTGTCTATCTATCTATCGATCTATCTATCTATCTACCCACTTACCTATCTATACATGCATACACACTTATATACATGCTTACTGTGGTTGTGTATATGTGTGAATAGCTGTTATGCGGAGTTCACTGTGCTGAATAATTCGATGTGATATTTTGGTAATGTGTCAATTATTTTTAATCTCACCGAAGAAATTCCATTGTATTTCAAATTTATCTAAGGCGGCACAAATCTAGCAATATTACGTCCCTGCACATTTGTGTAAATTTGGTGTATTTGTGTGCTTGTTTAGTCGGAAGTCTTTTGAACTTCCCCGATGAAGCTCGATAAGCAAAGTAATATTCTGACAACGTAATTTTCTTCCTATTTTACATCAAGATAGTATATTTTGTTTTAAACCAGATTTGAAGAGATATATGTTCACAACTTGCTGAAAGTCCTGTGTTATTTTAATGTTAATATCAGTTGTTATCATCCAAATGTAATTAGCACTAAATAATTACATTTGTATGATAACAAGTCTAACAACACAGTCTTGATCTTTACATACTAAGTCGCTTCTTTTATTATAATAATAATAATAATTATTATTTTTTATTATTATTATCATCATTATCATTATTACTAGAAAATAGATGTCCACGCCAACAGGTGTGGAACGTGTCCTTGCCAATGTTCAAACTTGGTGTCAAACTTTAAGACTTAAAAAGTTGAAATTCGGGATTTCATATAAAATGAAAAGATGCTCAGTTTAAAAATGGCTAAATCTTGACAGACCAAGCGCTGCGATTTTAAGTCTTGGCAAGTTTAGAAATGCAAACAACAAACAGTTATCTGTTGTTGAAAATTTATGGTTTCCTACCAAAAGTGGCATTTAAACTAACTTCGTATATAACAGTAAACTGTGCCCTCATGAAATCAGTGCTCAATGATCACAATCTGAAGTAAGAAAATTGGAATTTTGAAGTTGCAATTCTGTGCAGATTGTCGATGTCTTAACCGCTCAGAATAATAGTGCAAGGTGCCAAACGTCGTTTTCTTTACGTTTTTCCATGCGTGGAACAGTGAGCTTCTTTATCACCCAACCTCTCCGTGAATGTGAGGTCGAAATGTTTATACCAAAATGTGAGGCTAATTTTCAATTTCCTGCAGGAACTGGTTAAACAAATTTTGCCTGAAATATAGTTGTCCCCACTCGTTTCGCTCGCTCAGACTAATTATTATTATCTTGTAATATTCTTGACTTCGAGGTGATAAAAGATTTAATGTCATTGTTGCACATGACTCAATCTCGTCTTTAAATTTTAAAAAATAACTACATATATTAATTTTGTTTCCAAATCTGTGGTACCATTCCTTGCTCTTATCAATTTCTGGGCTTCTATCTGCCCAATCTTGGCTCTTTTAAAGTACCTGCGGTTCCCTTTGTTAAGTAAAACTATCTTTTTCCCAATTTCAATTTTTGATGTCTTATCTTCATTTAGACCTCTGACTGTCATGATATTTGTATGTAATTTTAAAATAGCATACTTGAAAATGACATACATCGTACTTTTCGGACTGGAGAATGGATAACTATTTTCTTGTCTAGACGCTACATCTCTGCTGAATTTCATCAACTCTTTCATTAATAATTTGTTCAAGAATATATTCATTATCAGAGATCATTGCATCCTCAGATACAATCCAGATTATGGGCACCTCAGATTCAAATTTCTACTTATCATTTCTTTGCCTATTGCCTTTAACATTTCTCTTTCTACCTTGGTTCCGTTACTTACTTCATTTGTGTACAACTTTCGTAAACTATTAAAAAAAATTGAAAATAAAAATAATCCTGCTTCTTTATTATGATGGTATATCTTCTTGACGTTTTGCCTTAAAACTTCATTTTATTTCAAATTAGAAGTGCTAAAAATTACAGACGTTGTACAAAAACTCGGTCAAAAAAGAGGTCTTTATTACCTCTGCTAAGGACGTTATATCTGCGTCAGCACTCAGAGAGTACAAACCTCAGCGGAGGTTTGCACTCTTTGAATGATGTTTTAGTTAAGATTTCAAAACCGATTTTGGAAAGGTGACTATGACCTTTGTGGTTCAAAATTGTAAAGAACTTAATTCTTTGAGTGGTATACTTATTAATTTGGCAAGTTCCTAAAATAAATTGCTGATAATATATCAAACGATAAAACTGTCTGTCAAACAAAGGACAGGGTACTAAGGGAATGTGTTCAAAATATTCACCAAGTTCATGTTACCAACACTCCTGTAATCATACAACATATCTATTCCGTTTCTATTGATCAGTTTATTTGTGATTTTCATAGGTTCAATTGTCTTGTTACTATTATGCAATGTGAGAAATTTCACTTTTTTTCAACTCTTTTCAAGGTCCATGCGACCAATGTAGACTGTGACAGCTCAGCTGCAAAATAAAAATAAAGGATTTTCCGCCACACATTGTCCGGATACTAAAACAGATATCATTTTCTATATAATTAAGAGCTTAAACTTAGGGTGACGTATCTGTATTAGGCTGTTTTTGATTTTTTGTCTTACAGAACATTTTTTTACATAGTGAATGCAGTTGTCTTATTTTACGGCCTGTACTCTATTTTTCAAATTTTGGTGATATTAAAACTACACAGTCCAATGGAAAAACATAGAAAACAGCTTAAAATTCCATAATTTCCTGTAAAAATAATTTTCCAGACAGGAAGATTTGTTACTATTATCTTCATCAACACTACTTTTTCTCAAGCAGTTTGGGAGACAATCTGATTTCACCTTATAGATTAATCTTGTGGTTGGTTTCATGTAAAAAATCTATAAGGTCACTTACAATATTGTAATAAATGAGCCTGGACCACTGACTGGTCAATCTGACCTGACATTTTACCTAGAGAATTGAATTAGAAATGATTGGACTGACATTTTCCATACTTTGCATTTATGGCTCTCGAGACAGGAATTTCAAAATTCAATTTTCTAGTTTTTTTAACTTGAGACCACTCTTTGGGATACACTAGAAGAACTACTATAGTACAATAAGCGCACTGACAATTATTTCATAACATAAAAACGATTTGATTCTATCGTAAAAGCGTGATTGAAAAATTAACAACTGAAATACAGCTTTTAAGTGGACACAAACTCGGTAATTGAGAGCCCTTTCCTTCCTGAAAAATGAAATATTTTTAATTGCCTCAAGAAAAGTTACTGACATGAATTTGAATAAATTTTACCACCTAAATATTGAATTATTTTTGTTTAAATGCAGTGGTGGCAGAGTGGTGAAATCCACAAATTACCATGAAGAAGGTTCAAGTTTTGAACGCCGGTCACGTGACAAGATGTACTGCGCCCAATCGGTTTCTCCGCTACAAGTGGTATACTACATGTTTACAGAGATAGAATTGAGAGAGAGAGAGAGAGAGAGAGAGAGAGAGAGAGAGAGAGAGAGAGAGAGAGAGAGAAAGAGAGAAGGAATAAGAAATTAATAAATTCAAAAGATTATAAAGGAAAAAGGAAAATGAAATCAAATAACAAGAGTAACAATATGCATAAAAGTGAATTGAAAATCTTACGTGAAAGACCGTAAAAAGAAAAAGGACAGAAACACCCCAGCAACTTCAAAAACAAATTCCGTCACAAAAAACGTTTATTTATTACTATTATTACTACTATGTCACCATTGTATCGTGTAAGATCAACAATTGCAATCATAGTTGTAATCGTATAGAAAAAACAGCTTTTAAACGAAACAATAAATTAACTTTTTTCTAAATCTGTTGTAATAGAAAGGAACTTAACTTATTAAAATTGAAATAGATATAGCCAAACTAAATTGTTTTGTACGAATTATAAACTGTTGTCTACTTGAAAAAAAATATTGATAAAAAGATTATATTTCTTTGTTTGACGTTTTAAAATTTTCTAGTTTTTTTAAAATTGATGTTTAATATTGTTATTGTTTTCTGTTTCCATGCCCAGAGTTGAAATACATCTTGTTTTTAGAAGCATTACCGACGCCAATAATTATTTTTGCTAACAGTGCTTTGAAAATCAAGAGAAAAAGAGACTTTTTTGCATAATGCCAACCAATTTATCAACTCAGTTGGGAATTTTAGAATGCATCACCCTCTCAGAAACACCTTTATTTTATAATATACCATATCAGGGGAAAAAATATCGGGGAAAAAATTTGTCGGGGAAATATTTCGTCGGGGGAAAATTTAGTCACTTTTGAAAATTTTGTGACGTTTCCCCGACGAATTTTTAAAATTCGTCATTTTTCCTCGAACAATTATTAACATTAAAAGGACTTTGGATATCACAAAGCAAGAAGTCTTTATTTAGTTAATATTAATATTACAACGAAGGTTATATTGCTAACAGCTAGTCCAAAACAGTTGTCATGGTTATTTGCATCACCATTATTTTTGTTTTTATCATTTTTATCATTTAGTGTTTATATTAAAATCAGCATCCGAGTCACTCCCTTCTTCTTCATGATCTTCATCATTGTTATCTTCAACAAATCCAGTATAGTTGCAATTATAAAGGCTCGTCCAAGACGGATTCATCAAATCTAGTGTTACTTAATCGTTGCACGTGAACATAAATTGTAGCGGTATTTCTCAGCCTCCTGATGGTATGGGCGACGTTCTATAGGTCAAAGACTTGACATAACCAATAACCTTACCGCTTTCGGTCTTGACAAAGAAGTGAACATGTCGTGGTATTTCACGAGGTATATGACCTACGGTTATGAGGCTGTTGAAGAATCGATTCTTAATTCTAATGGCACATGCATATGGATCTACTTCCAATGAGATTTTTTTGTTTCCATCTCGACGGTAACTTTTTCTCCGACTTTAGCATTTGTCCAAGAAGTATGTTTGTATACATGGTATCCCCTTGAAGCAACAGTTGTAGTGAATGAATGAGTCATACTCTTTCTCAATTACGAAATACAAAAACAAAATCTAAAAGAGCCTCTGTCTTGTTTGTTAAAATATTTTTCTGATGTTTAAATTCAAATAATCAGAGAATTCGAAATTCCAATTTGAATCTGTCTTATTGTAGTTTTTCTTGTGCAGATTTCATTTCACATTTGTTTACGTTAAGGAAAAAAGAGTTTAACAGCAATGGCGAAAGTGAAAGATACTCGTATATTTTTAAAGGGTCGGAAGGAGACTGATACCAAAGCTCTTGTTGCAAGTGGAACTACTAATGTTTCACAATCAGAACTAATGATGGTTTGAAAGGAGATAAAAAAATCAACACAAGTCAGAATGCATTATCACAAAATTGTCCCAGAAACAATCAAAAGAGAAGCTGAGAAATATGCACTACTTCATGGTACCAATGCAACAATTGAGCAATCCAATAAAGTTTATCCAAAGTACACTTTCGTTAGAACTACCATCAACGCCTTGAAATACAAAATGAAGTAGGAAAAGGATGGTAATACAATTTTTAGAAAGAAAGGGCGACCAAACATAGTTTCACACGCTTTCATGAAAAAGATAAAGACCGTTATGATCGAAAGACGGGCTCTGAAGCTGCGATAAGCCGCCGCATTGTAATGGCTATCGGCAATGGAGTGGTGGGGTCAAATAGTCCGACACTTTTAACAGAAAAAGGGGGCTGTTTAGAGTTAACCAAAAATTAGACACAAGGAGTTATCAAGTCAATGAAATGGACAAAGAGGAAAGGCACCACTGGGAAAATAGAGCCATCTAAACAATTTTTATTAGAAGAAAATTAACTTTTCAAATGAAGATTTCTAGTGTAATTTTTGAACATGAAATTCCTAAAGAACTAATCATCAACTCAGATCAAACACTGCTGTCTTACGTAAGTCCTGGCAAATACACTTTTGACATTAAAACCTTCCAATTAAAGGCATTGATGACAAGCGATAGGTAACTGCAACTCTCGCTATTTCTATGTCCGGAGAGTTTCTTCCCATTCAAGTGATCTATGAGGAGAAAACTAAAAGATGTTTACCTAAGTATACTTTTCCAGACAGTTTTAATGCAACATTTTCTGAAAACCACTGGAAAACACTGAAAGTCTGTCAGATTTTTTAGCAAGATCGTTTTTTCCGGTTTCAAAAAGAATGATGAGCAGATGAGTCTTGCTATAATGGACACTTTTAAGGGGCAAGACAACGATGAAGTAGCTCAACTTTGTCGAGGAAAACAATTGTGCCCTTATTATTGTTCCCCATAATCTAACAAAAAAAATCCCAGCCGCTTGGTAACTCTGTCAATAAGCTAGCTAAAAGTTTTATAAAGGAAAAATATAATGAATGGTATGCTGAACAAGTAACAAAACAACTCAATGAAGGAAAAGCACCAGCAGACGTAGAAGTTTCTTTAAATCTATCAGAACTCAAACCATTACACGCGAAGTGGATCTATGAGATGTACAAGTACTTGCGAAGGCGCAGTGATTTGATTTTGAACGGCTTGAAAGCAGCAGGGATCATAGAGGCGGTAGAAAAATGTAAAGAAGTCTTTGAAAGAATTGAAAACCCGTTCCTTGCTTCTAGAAATGATAAGAACTTATTTGAAAGCTACTAAAGTTTTCGAATGCACAATTTCTTGTTCTATTCATAAAACGTATTTGATAGGTATCGTTTACTGGTTTTTAAAGCAGTACAATTTTTAAAAAGTTTTCAAATGTACATCTTGTTGTGTGTATATCATTGTTGTTATTTTCCTTTCATTTCCTTACTTTCGCCATACGTTAGCCATATTCATGACGCACGGCCAGAAAAGGCGGGAATTACTTGCAGAGAATCTTTTTTCATAATGGTAGCCATCAGGTGTAAACAAAACACATTATACAAGGAAACCAAAAAAATTGAGGAAAAAATGCTGGTCGGGGAGTAAAATATCGGGGGGAAACTTCGTCCGGGAAAAATTTCGTCCCTTGCCAAAAATTTCGTCACTTTTCCCCAATATTTTTTCCCCGATAAGGTAGAAGATATCAATTATTTCATTTCTTACGTCATTAGCAAATAAAGGAATTTTCACATTCACATTTAATTTTCACATTAGTAATATCAAGAAAAAGTGTTTTCAGGATAAAAGAGACTGGAAATCTGTCTAATATTTCCAGCCTGAAAATCATTTAGTCAAAGTGTAAGCAATTAATTTTTTTGTCTTGTTCCCTTTCGCCATGTTTATCGATGAAGACCATGTTGATGGAAATACATGTTCGGCTATCATTGTCATAATGATAAAAAAATATAAGAGAGATGGATTTGATTTTAATATTCTTTAGTTAATTTAACTAATTACGAAGATAATATTTACTTCTTATTTTTGAGTATTTGAGGAAAATTCAAACATAAATATCGACTAAAAACACATAAAAAAGATTTAAGAAGGACAAAAAATTATCTTCTGGAACTGATCAAAATCCTACTGTTACCCAAGTTTATAACTGAGGCGATAGATACTCAATATTGTAGATGTTAATCTCTCAGTTTACTTTTGCTTTGTTTCAATACGTACCGACATCAATGACGTTAGAGAGGCAAAGCATGGTAAGAAGAAAAAAATGTGTTTTTAATCTGTTCATCAGCAGAGCGTATTTTCTTCTTGCAAAGTGACACTTATTAGAAAATATGATGAAGTCGTTACAATTGATAGCCTACAAATTACAACTGAAAGCCAAGGCTGCTTATTTATATCAATATCCGAAGGAAATACTATGTTAACACTGCAGTAGCTGTATTTAAATATTACATTGTCTGGAGCTGTCGATTAGAAAAAATTATCTGATAAATAAAATTAATATAGATTTCTTCATTTATGTAAGTTGGATTGAATTCAAAAGAAAAGCAAAGAAAGATAGGAAAGGACACATAGCAAAGAGTATGAGATTGTGCTTTTTAGGTATTTTATCCTGAGCATGGTTTTGCAGCGACTCTAGCTCAGAGGTTTACTTTCCTTATTTGCTCCTTTATTATTTTCACTTCTTAACCATTTTTATTTCTTTCTTCCCTCTTCCAATTTTATGTCTAAAACATGTACAAACTCAGCAGTATGCCGAAAAACAAATTGGGAAAAGTACGTCCAGACCCATTGCGGTAGTTTGAACTACAAACCGCTCGGACAATGCTAGTCTGAAAATGTATCGAGATCAGTTGTGAATTTTTACTTTTAATCTAAATTGACAATAATTAGTTATCAATTAAAGAAAAAGGTAAGGTCTTTTCTGAAAAGGTGTGTCTTATTATAAAGGGCAGATAAATACCTAAATGTTATCCTTTTGTCTTTGCAAAAACAAATATAACGTATAAATATAAACATACACATATGGATTTTATATATGTATAAATTTATACATGGTAATACAGGATCAATGGAGTACTACTTGCATTAAAAGTGCTCTTTTTAAATGTAGAGGATAAAAACAATTGGCCACGAAATCAAACAAGTTTGGAGCAACTTAAGTTTCATACCTGTACAATCTTCAACAAGTTTTGAACACTTTTACATAAAAGAATTCCTTATTAAAGATATTGCGGAAAGAGCATTTTCCCGGAACTGCTGTAATGGTCACTTTACATTGATTAGCTTGAGGGGCGGCAAGGCTCTGCTCATATAATAGTCCCCTTCTCTGCTAGGCACAAGTCACACTTTCTTGATTCACATTTGTGTGAAACTACTTTGCTTAAAATATTTTGTCGAAAAAAAAGTAGAATCATATTAATTGTTTTTCAACTTCCTGATGTGTTTTTAGAGTTTCTTAATGTAGTCCATTTAAGGAAATGATTTTTCACGCTTGTTGTATCGTGTCCTTCAACTTGCTAAACGTTCCAACTTTCTCCTTCGTGAGTAATACACAATCGAATTACGGAAAGCGCATTTATAATCAACAACATAAAAGAACAATGTAGAGTTGGGTAATTACAACGAAAATCGCTTGATAGTAAAGCTGTAACCCACTAAAAACACATGAAATTTTAAAATAAGGAATATATAGGGTTTCATGCTATAAAGAGTTAGAGGAGATGATACCATTCGTCTCTCTCTCTCTGAATATATATATATATATATATATATATATATACATCTATCAAGATTTATATATTCAGTACGAGTATTGAGATTTGCATTTGTAAGTAAAGTTGTGTGACCATACAGACTTAATACTACCTTCTGTCATTTTCCTTCCTCCTTTTTTTTATCAAAAGATGGAAGAGTAATATTAACTATTCGGGGAAACTGCACGCAATATTCACTTATCCAATAACATAGAATTTTGCTTGATCAACCATTTTTGCTTTACTGCCAGGGTCATAAAGTTGCTCATGAAAACATTGATGTGTTTTAAAAAATACGCAACAGATTCCTGCGATTCTCACATTATTCACATTGTTACCTGACATGGGCAGTTTTGTGCTGAAAAAAAATGTTTCTGCTAAAGCTCTGACATTATTCACATTGTTACCTGACATGGACAGTTTTGTGCTAAAAAAAATGTTTCTGCTAAAGCTCTGACATTATTCACATTGTTACCTGACATGGACAGTTTTGTGCTGAAAAAAAATGTTTCTGCTGAAGCTCTGACATTATTCACATTGTTACCTGACATGGACAGTTTTGTGCTGAAAAAAAATGTTTCTGCTAAAGCTCTGACATTATTCACATTGTTACCTGACATGGACAGTTTTGTGCTGAAAAAAAATGTTTCTGCTAAAGCTCTGACATTATTCACATTGTTACCTGACATGGACAGTTTTGTGCTGAAAAAAAATGTTTCTGCTAAAGCTCTGACATTATTCACATTGTTACCTGACATGGACAGTTTTGTGCTGAAAAAAAATGTTTCTGCTAAAGCTCTGACATTATTCACATTGTTACCTGACATGGACAGTTTTGTGCTGAAAAAAAATGTTTCTGCTAAAGCTCTGACATTATTCACATTGTTACCTGACATGGACAGTTTTGTGCTGAAAAAAAATGTTTCTGCTAAAGCTCTGACATTATTCACATTGTTACCTGACATGGACAGTTTTGTGCTGAAAAAAAATGTTTCTGCTAAAGCTCTGACATTATTCACATTGTTACCTGACATGGACAGTTTTGTGCTGAAAAAAAATGTTTCTGCTAAAGCTCTGACATTATTCACATTGTTACCTGACATGGACAGTTTTGTGCTGAAAAAAAATGTTTCTGCTAAAGCTCTGACATTATTCACATTGTTACCTGACATGGACAGTTTTGTGCTGAAAAAAAATGTTTCTGCTAAAGCTCTGACATTATTCACATTGTTACCTGACATGGACAGTTTTGTGCGGAAAAAAAATGTTTCTGCTAAAGCTCTGACATTATTCACATTGTTACCTGACATGGACAGTTTTGTGCTGAAAAAAAATGTTTCTGCTAAAGCTCTGACATTATTCACATTGTTACCTGACATGGACAGTTTTGTGCTGAAAAAAAATGTTTCTGCTGAAGCTCTGACATTATTCACATTGTTACCTGACATGGACAGTTTTGTGCTGAAAAAAATGTTTCTGCTAAAGCTCTGACATTATTCACATTGTTACCTGACATGGACAGTTTTGTGCTGAAAAAAAATGTTTCTGCTAATGCTCTGACTCTGCTCAGTGTTCAAAAAATTAAATGTGCATCCAACTAATAAGCTTTCCTCATTTGAAATGTGAAGGCCAAAGACCTTTATAAACATTTAACCTACAAAACACTAAACACGACGTTACTTACGTTTGAAAAGATATGCCAATGACACCTTATTCAGCTTGACTGCATCCTCGTAAACATAAAAGGAAGAGGAGGACTGGGCAGAGCATATAACACTTTTAAAGTAATCGATTCCAGTGAAATAGTACTATCCTTACACAATTACCTTAGTCTTGCAGGAAACAAGCAAAAATCATCGACAATGGTAATATATTTTGTTGTTCAATATAGATAGACAACATGTGCGTAGCCCTTGAAGTCAGATCTTCAACTCTCCAAGTACAATATAAAACGAATTTGTTTTTGTACGTTAAAATGCCACAAAGGAAAATATCTAACAAAATTAAATATAAGCAAAGGATTTTAACATCCGCGTAGCAATAGCAAGAGGTACTTTAGGTAACCTTAATACGCTTTAGACATCTGTATTTCCAATTGAACTAAGAAAGAATGAAATTTCATACCATGATTGGATTTCAATGATTTGATACGGATATAATGCTTAGAAGCTAGTCAAATCCATGCAGTTTGGACTTCATAATACTGATTCTTTTATATTGACTGCTACATTTAACAGTTTGATGTGAAATTATTCTTCCAAAAAACATCTGTATTGCAAGTTTTCTGACACTCCAGGCATTGACAGCGGAAGGTTATACGCAATGGACAATATTGAAGAGACTAGAGGGTCAACTTTTTGATGATAAATTATTTTGGTCACCATATTTTAGTCTTTGGTCAATCCAAAAGATCTTACATTGGGCAACGCTATGTAGATGCTTTATAAATAACTTGAATATTGTTATGCATACCGTAAAGTTCAGCTTCCTTTGGTCTCACTCTCCCATGTTATCTCTATTGGATGGAAATTGAAGATGATTTACTAGAGTTTGTCTTATGTCACTGAAAGTTAAAACAGTTATTTATTCCCAAAACGTAATTCATAAAAAACGCTTCAAAACATCATTTATTGGGGTTTCTTGTTTCTCCTATACCCAATGTTCAAATATACTTTATGTTCTCCAAATAAGGGATCTATTCTAGCTTCATAGTAGGAATAAAAAGTATACGAAGCTCAAAAGTCTCTGAGCGTTCCGACATTAAGTTTCTTTTTGTAAATTCCACAAAAATCCCCGGATATCTCCTTTCAATGTTTTTTCTTTGTATCCTACCCTTTTTTGTCACTCAAGTGAACGCTATTACTGTTGTAATGTGTCCCTTGTTTTCAATACAAGTATCTATAATGAAACGAACAGAAAGCTTTTTTAGGACAGAATGTAAAACAGACAAAATTGAAAACTGTGGTTTCTTCATCAAATAAAAAATTCTAGATAATATTCTTTAAAAAAATCACATCAAATCAAAGACTTTTTGTCTGCTAGTCATTAAATGTGTAACCTATATTTAGTCAGATCTGAAAGAGAAATATTTCAGAATTTTCATGGTGATGGACAGCAACTAAATGTGCGTCAGCTAAAATCTCTCTAAATACCCATATCATTTATCATTAAAGCGCCAGTTTTCAACTTCTTAAGCAACATATTGTCAGCGTCTGTGCCAGAAAAAGTCTATCTGAATAAGATATTATCAGTACCCACTGTTATGAAAAAAGTCTGAAATCAGCTTTTAACCTAAGTCTAGTATTTAAGTTCTGTCAGAAAAAGGAATGATTGTGGAGAATTGCTTAAAAATTTGTCTTGCTTTCTAGAGCGCCAAAGGATTGGTCAATATGGTAAAAGATAGAAGTGCCATAACAAGGGGATATAGCGTTTATGATCCTTCGGTAAGTGACGTCTATAATTTACTGAATATATTTATCAGAAAATGTTTTGTAACTGCTAGTATACTTAAGATATACACAAAAATACAATAAAGAGAAACATACGTACAGAATTAAACTTAAATAAACTCAATGCTGGGAGGAAAATTAGTGTATAGGATAGCAGTAGGATTATTGACATAGTTACAGTTTTATTTCTTATAGTTGAAATAGTGGTGATAAAATGAATTGCATTCTTTAATAGGGGCATCAAGGAATACATATTAATATTATATTTCATACAACAGATATTGAAATGTATTGTGATGGGTGCACATTCCGTACAACATATATGCTATGTGATACTGTGCATTTATATACGTCTATGTGTATAAATTTATATATGTATATATTAAAATATATTTATTTACTGAAAAAAAATTGGTTATTTTTCTTCCTAACTAAATTAACTAAGTGAGAGGACACATGGGTTTGTGGAAAGGGTATGATCAATTGCACATATTTGTTTCGAAGACCTAAGTTCACGTCCTGACATTTGATAAAAGAAACCAAATCTCATCTTATAGTGTTCAGGTTGACATTACACATCTTATATAAGAAGATAAATAGAATATATAGTGATATAGTGCAATTACTGAAGTTATAAATATTTGGAGAATAATATTCTATTTGATAATAACTGTAACATTTCGATCAGAATCATCAACTCATTCTAAGCAATAGATGCTGTAGTATAAGTTTTACAATTTTTCTTAACGTCCATGTTTTGGTCATTTTCTCCAGCTTTGAAAGGAAGGTTATCATGTATGGGAGGCTCAGTCTTTTATGCTTGACTTGTACTGAATGTTAAACGCAGGAGAAAGAAAAAATACCCCAGTCCACTTAAATGAAATAGTGGGTTACAAAATGATCTGCATAAAAATAACGAAGTGCTGGTAGCTCAAGTGGTAAATCATGAGGCCATGATACTCATAGGCGCCTTTTCAAACCCATTTCAGTACAGAAGAATTTTTTTTAACTTCTCAGTCAGTTAAAGTCTTCTCCATCAACATACTTGTCAAACACGTTGTACCAAATTTAATGAGTAATTTTACTTCTTTATTTTCTATGCTTTTAAGTATTATTTCCCTACTTAAGTCGAATTTCGTAGAAATATGTTGTAAATATTAACCTGTAAAATATATTGTGAATATTAAATAGTGTCATTTTCTATTTTCACGATTTTATTTTTGATGGGATGATGGGATTTAAGTTGGCAGGAGAATATCCACGCCTAATCATTTTCAACACGGTATTTGTCACTGTCTTTTTTGATAATTCAGTTACAGCTATAATATTCTCAAGTATTGAAAGTTTAATGATTTAGGTTGGAAAGAAGAGCGTAAGCTAAGCAAAAAAATTGTTCCCTAGGTTATTCAAACTTGAACTAACACAGCGGCATCCCATGAAAATACAGCTGTGCTTTAAGTTAAACAGAGGCCGTTGAGCTAGTTGAGCAGTAGATGGTAGCTCCTCGATTTTAATATTTTTGGAGCCAATAGCTCAAGTTTCTGGGCCAAAAATTACAGATCCCATGTAGAAGTGAATTGATTCATCACAAAGACCTATTTTATTGTTGATCTTATATTCATTGAAAAATATCTTTTATCTTTATTTTTAAATATTTTAGTATTATCTGTAAATTTGTAGTTAAATATTTTGTTTAGACTTTGAGAATCTACAGGCTATAAATTACCCATACCATTACCGAGCTTGATCTGCAAGGCGCTTTCATAATTGCAATTACTTAGTAGTATATTTTGCTTCTCCGAATGAAATAAGCAGATATTATACTATATTTGTATTTATTTGTATTCATTTGTACTTATATGTACTAATTTGTACTTATTTGTACTTATTTGTACTTATTTGTACTTATTTGTACTTATTTGTACTTATTTGTACTTATTTGTACTTATTTGTACTTATTTGTACTTATTTGTACTTATTTGTACTTATTTGTACTTATTTGTACTTATTTGTACTTATTTGTACTTATTTGTACTTATTTGTACTTATTTGTATTTATTTGTATCTATTTATATCTATTTGTATCTATTTGTATCTATTTGTATCTATTTGTATCTATTTGTATCTATTTGTATCTATTTGTATTTATTGGTATTTTGCCTTCAGAGAAGCTGAAGGACACAAGTTTCCTTTATTGCTTGCAAAGCTTTAGCATACTTACATTCAAATAGAGCACTTTGTTTCCAGGATCAAAATTAGAATATTTCAACCACGTAACTTAAAAGAATTGAATAGTCTTTACTTTATGTTATATTGTTACTGTCATGGAATTATTTTTTAAAGGCATTTTAAATACATACAACTAATATTTTTTGCTATAGAAGCAGTGAAATTGCTAGAATTACAGAACTGGAAAATATTGTCAATTATATCGTAAATAGTAAATAATTAAAAATAATTAAAAAAAATATAAAAAGACATAATGTGGCATGTAGATTGCTTGTTGATGTATAGTACTCCCACAAAAATAGAATTTATAAAATTGTATGAAATAGATGGTTAAATAAATATTAAATTGTTTTTTGTTGGCAGAAAACACTTTTCAAATTTCATAAAAAAGTGTAAAAAGAAGAAGTATAGAAGCAAAATTTATGAAGAAGAAAGGAAAAGTAGAAAAATGTAAAATAAATAAAGAAATAATAACCTGGCTGTAGCAATAAAAATTGCGATAAAAATGGTCTTGAAATTTTTGAAAACAGATATCTTAGTGTACTATATTTTTATGCATAATAGTTTACATTCATTCAGTTGGTATTCCTTTAGCGTTCATTAAACATTTATATTTAACATAAACTTCTGAAAGTATATTTGCAGTATACTGACTAATACTAAAATACACCTTTGTTTAATAAGGATGATATAAATTGAAAAGTAATGTTTAATCATATATATATACATATATATCAGGGTTGTCAGCTCGGTGAAAGTATGAATATCGTAATCAGCACCTCATTAGACCACCATCACAAAAAACAAACATTGTTTGTTTTTTGTGACGATGATCCGACATTATAACTAGACTATTCCTTCCATACCATCACTTTGCTTTGCCCGGATCATTTACCATAAAGTCGACAATTTTCGTCCACAGTTTTCTGTCTGCTGCAAGAGTTCTTATTTTTTCAATGTCGCTGTAATTTTTCAATTCTTTAACAGGCACAATGGAAGAATCACGTTCGTTCACAAGAATTATGTCTTTGTTTAGAGTTGTTACTAGTGTTTCCCTCGGTCTACCACTAAACGTTTTATTGTTGTCATAATTCTGAAATAATATTCCATACTTTGTTGGGCAGGAGTAGTAGTTGCTAATCTCATGACATATCCGAAAAGTTTCTATCTGGCTTCAGTAGTATCGTAGCTGATCGAACGTGTGTTTGTTAGTTGGTATAATCTAGCATTTGTAATTTTATTTCGCCATGTAATTTTCAATACTTTTTTAAACTGTTTTCTGTGAAATGCGTTTAGTGAATTTATATCTGACTTAGTTAAACCCCACGTTGCTGAGTTATATTTTAAAATCGGTTTTACTAGACTGTTGTATAACTTCAGTTTTCTTGAACTACAGATTTTGTTCTTTCTTACCCATATCTTGTTCATTTTGTGTAAAACAGCAGTTGCTAAGGTTTTTCTACGAATAATGTCCTCCTCTGTTTAATCTCTGAATTGAATTAAAAGAGGACACTGAAAATAAAGTTGCAAATAGCAACCGATGGATCCAATACTACCAAAATTGGCAAAAAAGATCTGTTATGATTTGTTACTTTATATTTCATTGAATTATTTTGGTGTTGATCAGTCTTGACAGTCCAAATAATAGTTTATATTAAATTTCAATCAAAAATCCTATCTATACAGTTGTACTTACAGCAGCTTGTGTGATGCTATACATGTTTGCTAGCGGTGCTGGAATAATAAGTAGACCTGAAATAACTATTGATTTTTCTAAATAACTTGGTTTATATTTTGCTTATCTTTTAACTCAAAGAATAAAAAAAAATGCTTTGTTTTTGTGACAGAATAATGCTAACCGAGATTGAAGGTGTTGCGATGTGTAGAAATCTCGACACATCCAGTCAAACATGAACTGTTTTTGGCCTACCAAAACAATCCAAAAAAGACAAGAGATAAAACCCCATGTAAAACAGCACGAAACATAAAATATCAGAAAAGGTTTCCGCCATGGAAATGTCAGTTAATTAGCTCACCAGTCACATGGTCTTTAAGATTGATAAACGATTATGGTATCTCAACATTGTGTCTCGTCTTCAACTGTTTCAAAGATTAAAATACAGTTTGCTTCTTAGATGGTTAAGATCTGACATTTTTGAACTTAGCTTTCTTTATTGAATGAAACCAGAATATTGTCTTCAGATGAATTAAATGCTGAGCATTTCAACATGCACCACAAAAACATCATTCTGTTCAGTATTCCCTTGTTTCGAAATAAAATTAACTGTGAAGAATCCTGAGGAGAAAATCTTGTCAAATTATCACATATGTTTCTTCTACGTCTGTAATCTGTACATCTTTGTTCATGACCATAAAAAGGAGCTCCTGGAAATAGAAATGACAGAACATTTTATTAGAAGCAGACAGTTTCAATGACTGGATTGATTGGAAGGATTTACCCTTCTTTAAGACGAAATTCTCAATCTGGTAAAAATATTATCAGATTAGTGATAAATATTGAAATTGACTTAGTACACTGGAAGTAAGGTTCTATTCTCTACAGATTACAACCTCGCGGGTAATGGCTTCATTAGGATAAAAATATAATAGAGTAATAGCCAAACATTAGCTTTTTGCTCGTAGGGGTTGAAAAATATGAAAAATTTTGAAAAGAAACACGAATAAAAGAGCCAAAAGTTTAGTCGTAAAGTTCAAAACCCTTTTTCAAACATTGTACAGCCGTTTGACAAAAGAAGACAATATTGTGCAGTGAATTGATTCCAAATTACCAAAAAGATCAGTATTGTAATATTTGGTTTTCCATGATGTGAAATTGAACTCATCAAGTTTCATATCTTTTCTTAAGGTTGTAATGTTTATATCAATTGAAAATCCATTTTTATGCACGTAATTAATGTCACGTAATTTTAATAGGAATTTGGAGTCATGGCGTGATATCTTTTAATTTTACTGGCTCATCACCTGCTCCTAATATAAGGAATTAAACTTATGTCTAATAAATGTTTTGATAAATTGACTGAGGGTCATTTCTAATTAACGAAATGAATTTGTTAAATCATATAGAGTATTAAATATTTCATATCTGCGGCAAACTAACTTTTCAGTTTAATTATTGTATTGTTGAGCATTAAACGTATATTACATCAGTGGTGAAATACTTCTTTTGAATGATTCCTCTGATCTTTTAGGTTTTGGTTAGGGGAACAATTGTTTCGTAAAAAACAATTTCTAGAATGCTTAGGTAAATAATTGATGGAAATTTTACCCCAAAATGAAATGTGAATACGTATACGAGCAACGGTTTCGAGTCCCTTCTACATTTGCTGCAAAAGCAAAAATTAAATACAAACCACTTAAAGTATATGTAATTGTAGGGTTGTTTGGTATACAAGCTTTTCTGGATATGTATATGGAGTAATAACTTGTAATAAAGCATTATCACTCAGGCAAATTGTGTAAAAATGTTAAAACATTTCTATTGGACAATTGAATTCCTTTGGATAATTAGATTTTTATCTGAAAGTTAAATTGCACTTTTGTCAATGCCTGTTGACAAAAAGTAGTTGTAACATATTTTTGTCTCTGTTGCTGTTGCTGTTTCTTGTTAGGCCGAAATCAAACACTGTCACGTGCAGTTAATATGACGATGCTTATCTAAAGTAAAATGAATATTTTTATTTTCTATACTGTCACTTTTCTTTTCAGTACAGTAAGAAATCACGATAAATCGGGGGAAATTAGAAAATAGAAAATAGGAAAGCAAATGATATTCTTTCATAAACTGTATCAGTATCAGGGTTTATATGATTACAAGTCCTATGATGATGAAAGCGGAGGAAGAAGGTATATTTAAAGGACAATACCAAATATAAATCTTTTTAAAGATATTAATAAATTTAGATATATTTTTGACTTTTAGAAATGCTCATTACCTGCAATACTAAGCTATTATGTTTGTAGACTACAAACCATTAACATAAAGTAATGTAAAAAAATAATATGGATTTGTGATTCACAAATCTGATTGTTTATTGTATTGAGCCTGGTTTGTTTAACAGAGTCAAAATAATGTTATACTAAACTACATGGGCCAATATCATACTATCTTGCTAAAGCCATATGCTTTTTAACCTCTTTTCAAAATTGAAGGAAAAGCTCTTACAAACAATCGTCTTAAAAACAGTCTCAAAGTTACACCATAATTCTATATACACATATCTTGTAATGAGCAACGTTTTATCACTGTGACTTGTAGGTTATGAGATTGTTAATTATCTTCTTCTTGCCTAATAGAAAAGTTCTTGTGAAATTCCTGTTTTGGTTTTTATAATGACGATGTAAAGAAAGAGGCGAAATCGATGAGTTAATGACTGTTTTAAAAACACTTTCCTTATCCTATTATCTTATTTCAGTGAAGTACAGATGGTAGTGTCACTCATTCTCTACCATTATATATTTGTTTACTTAATAATCAAGGCACAATTGCTGTTGGTAGTGTTCACTTATAGTCATTGGTTGGCGTCAGGAAGGGCATCCGGCCAAGAAATTCCTCACTGCTAAATCAAAGTTCCTGTGAAGGGCAACGTCTGAGCCCCAGTTACTGGGGGAAAATGACGTTAAAGATAAAAAAAAGTGTTCACTTATAACACAAAGTTTGATTTTATTAGATGCAAGAGTCACCCACATGATAAAAGTTGATTTTAAATGATAATGACAGCAGACATTAAAAAACGTTTATGCCTTTTAATTTATCGGAACTTGGAGTTTAGAATCATTATTAGAAATAATTGAATTTTTGTTGAAAGAGGTTGACAAACAATAGTTATGTTTTTTTTCTCTGACAAGGAACTCCCCATATACTTGGTAGAGACCAGAAATACAATTATAACTAGTTATATGATACCCAGATGTTAATTTGAACAAAATTATATTGGTTTCAAATAAAGATATACTTCATCGATTGAAAAATTAACAAAGTGCTTTTTCCTAGAGTACCTAGCGAGATGATTATGGAAACACCCCATCTAACTCTGCCCCTCTCGATTTGATTCATGCTGATGATAAGGTACGCTCCCATCCTCCGCAACTGAAAAATGAGGAATAACCTTCATGTTCCTAACTTTCACGAAAAAAAATAGCATGACGTCTTCATTAGCATAGTTCAAAACTGGAAAAACATCACAAAGGCAAATATGAGGCAATGTTCAATTGTTTCTCTGTATTCACCAATAAACCAGGTGTACTATGAGCGTGGTTTAAAAAATTATATTACAGCAACCAAAGATTCAGCTGTTCTCTTCTTATGAAAAGAGTACAGCTCTTGAAGACTTTTATTATAATTTGTTTGTTTGACACAATTACTATGGTTGTGCGCGTGTTTGTTGTTTTTCTTTTTTTTTTGGGGGGGGGGGGTTGCTAATAACGCCTTAACATCATTACTTTACCCACCACCTCAGAATGAGAAATAGTTATCTTTTCTTCACAATCACTAACTTAAAGGCAAATTCAAATTTATGATTTAAATTTTGCATTTATAGTTCTTTTTGTTCTAAATTTATAAAAATGCTTTTGGTTAATTTTCTTTTTTGAAATTGCTTCATGAAATCATATTGGCTGCTATGTTAAGTGTTGGAATTTAGTCATCATTCATTATGCTGTAATAATGTCACTATTTTTGAATACTTGTTTATTACCTTTTCATATAATATGATACGTATATTAATCATAGCGAATTCTTCATTGGAAAGAAGTCTTCTTCTACCTTGGACGTAATGAGTTGAATAACATGTTTTTGAACTCTTAAAAACCTGTAAAAAAATACTAACAATTTAAGAGCGATACAAATTTGACAAAAACGGGTTTTTTTCAAAAAAAAGTTTTGACAGATTTTAGCAATTGATTTAATACGGATGTACAAAAATCGAACCGTTGAATTTCAATTAAAATCCCAGCTTGAACGTTCTTGTCAACTGGAATAGGAAACTAAAAGTAAGGAAATTAATAAAAGCTGTGAAAAAACAACTTCCAGTAGATTCCTTCCTCTCAGTTTACTGAATTAATTCAATATCAAAATTTATTAATGCCTGTTTCAGTGTTTTTTCGTTAAAACTGTAAAAAAGAGGGTTAGGTTCCGGATTACATTCTGGTATGTCTTTTCAATATACAGATCAACAAAATATTTATTTTCCTCAAGATATAACATCATACAAAGATTGCTATCTAATTGGCTTTATGTAAATCATTTGGAAATTATTGAGAAGAGTTCTTAACTAAGTTTCACAGCTTTTCAGCCAATTTTTGTACAGATTAGAAATATAGAACCGAGGTTAAAAATATCTAAGAGAAAATAGCATCCACAAATCCGAGTAAAATAGTCTGGATTCTGTTCATTACAACTCCCCATATATGGTTCCTTCTGATACAGTACAGAGCACAGATTTGATGTAAAGTATAAAAGATCTCTCTAACATGCCCAGAACAGATTTTTATCCCGATGCCATATTTTAAGACACAGGAGTAGTTGTTCAGGATCGTTTTATTGTAATTTATCTTAAAGAGAGAGAGATAAGAGAGATACATAGATAGCGACATAGATAGACAGATAGAGAGAGAGAGAATGAAAGAAAGAGAGAGAGAGAGAGAGAGAAAGAGAGAGAGAGAGAGAGAGAGAGAGAGAGAGAGAGAGGGAGAGAGAGAGAGAGAGAGTAACATCTTTTTGAGGTATCACTTTCCAAAGAACTTGTTTTTTCCCTTCTTTCTTTTTCCTTCTAACTTTTTAATTGCTGTGTAAAAATGAGTTCTTTGTATGTCCAACTATGTAAATGGTATTTTTTATTATGTAGTTGACTTTTTTATACAAAATATGAGTTTGGAAGTTGCAGAGGCAAAGTAAAATGTAAAAGTATTTAAAATGTTGTGCTACAGTTATAAATAAAATAGTCTACTAATAGATTTAGATTTAGATAAAGATTTCCAGCAAATTGAATAAAAATTGCTGGGACACTTAATCAATTTTGTCTCTTCACATTTCATCAAACATTTTTGACATACTTATAAATAGGAATTACTTAAAACTGATTACTTTTGTATTTGAAATAGTCTGAAAATCTGTCACCAGTATCTAAAGCAGCAGTAACTAAAAGCATCCAACAGCAGTCCCAGCTGCCCGCTCTGAATCAATAGAACCAAAGCTTCACTCTATCGAAATCTGGGTTCACGTGTGATAAAAATTAAATAGATTGAAAGATACAAATATATGTGTTATGAAATCCGATTTTTGTGACCTAGAGACAATGGCTTTGAGAAGATATAAAGACGGAATTTTAGGAATTAAGTGATTAGAGTGCTTTGTCAGATGCTGGGCAAGTTCATACTTTACTGCAGAAGAAATAAGATGATTTGCAAAACCAACTTATATTTTAGAGAAGGCTAAGCAATCTCCACTGAGATATTGTAATAACAACAGGGAGAAAGAAAACGAAGTTTATGTTGAAGAATAAAATAACTGTTAGAAAAAACAGGCAGAGGCAAAAGTTGAGATAAAGAAATATGGAACGAGCATTTATTCATTCATTTATTTTTTCTTTCTTTCTTTCTTTCTTATTTATTTATTGATAAATAAAGATAGGGAAATATGATACAACATATTTAAATTATCTAAAAATCATTGTAACCATAAAGCATTGAAAGACTACTACGAATAAAATTCTCAGGATAAGTCAGCCAATGGAAAAATAAAATCAAGTCACGTAGAAAAAATCGAGTTCAGTGTACAATCTGTGAGGGAAACTTCTAAAAGAAGATGCCGAAGCTCAGCTGTAGCAGTAACAGAAAAAAATTGAGGAAACGCATTTTGTACAAGAAATATTTTTCTCAGGCACCACAATTTGATTTCAAATATTATCAAAATACTGTGTTTCTGTGATATCATCTATACAATTTTCAATATTATTTTTTCCAATGTATTATGCAACTATATTAATCATCGTGTTTAGATATTTGATAATAATAATAATAATTAAGAGAATTGAAAAAATATGGAAATACTCACATGTTGAAATAGCCCTAATCGTTGTTGGAGCTTTAGAAATTGTCGCAAAGTACTTGGAAAGCTGGATGAAGAAGACTAATGTGAGGAGTAACACAGTGCAATTGTAGAAAGTCTCTAACTTGCAAAAATACTGAAAAAGATTCTTGAGACATAAAGCTACTTACTGTAGCCTGTTCTCAAGAAGAACAACGGTATAACATCATCTTTGAAATATAAGGAGTAATAATGATAATAACAATAAAAATGCTGTAAAAGGTTTCTGGCTAAAGAACTTTACAATAATGCATAAATATTTAGAGTAATAGTTTTTTGCATGCTACGAGAGAGAGAGAGAGAGAGAGAGAGAGAGAGAGAGAGAGAGAGAAAGAGAGAGTGACACCAGCGTGGATGGCAAAACTATTCTGTTACAGAAAAACAAGTCAAAGGTGTATAATGCAATTAACTACCGTCCGATCACATGTTTACATCTTTGTTGGAAGTTACTAGCAGCATTGTTATCTCATGAAATTTACTTATGTTTGGAAAGGAACCAGCCTCTGCCTGATGAACAAAAGAGATGCAAAAGGAAGGAAAGAAGAACAGGAGATTAGTTGTACATAGACAGTATGATACGCAGAGAGGTTAGAATAAGGGGAAAGAACTAAGCAATGGGATGGATTGACTATAGGAAAGCATTTGACATGGTATCACATTCCAGAATTTTGGAGTGCTTGCATAGCCTAGGAATAAACAATAGTTTAATGCATTTCCTGGAAAGGACAATAGAAGATTGGAGGATTGAGCTGACCTGTGGTAATGTATCACTGGGAGAGGTTAAGATTAAAAAAAGTATATTTCAGGAAGATGCCTAAGTACCGCTTTTACGTTTTATAACACTCATTCCTCTAACCAATGTATTGAAAAAGACAAAGCCTGGGTATGAGTTTGCAACAAATAGAGAAAAGATCAATCCCTTACTTTATATGGACGATCTTAAACTGTATGGAGAGAGCAATAAAAAACTTAGCTAGGAGATTGGCATGGAATTTAGAGTCGTAAAGTGTTCAACATTGGAAATGAAGGGAGGGAAAATGATCAAATCCGATGGAATCAAAATGCCACATGATACAATTATAAAATCACTAAAAGAAGGCGACAGATACAAATGTTAGGTATATTGCTGGCAGATCAGCGCAGGTAGAAGAGATGAAATGGAAAGTGTGCCGAGAATATGAGAGCATAGTGTGAAAGATACTGGAGACAAAGTTGAATGGAAGAAACATCATCAAGGATATTAATGCGTGGGCTATTCCTGTGATAAGATACTCAGCTGCTTTTGTCAACTGGAAAAAGGCTGAACTTCAAGAGATGGATCAAAGAACAAGGAAGCTCTTGACCATGCACTTGAGAATCTATCCAGAAAATAATGTTGGTAGATTATACATACCCAGAAGAGAAGATGGAAGCGGACTCATGAGCGTTGAAGATGCTGATCAATATTGTAACATTGATCAATTTAACTAAAACAACATTTTTATTGAAATCATTGTATAACAGAGAGATAGTAATAATAATAATAATAATAATAATAATAATAATAACAACAATAATAATAAAAATAAAATTCGTTCAGGGTATGATATCATAATGAATCCAGTTGTGGAATTTCGACCTGGGCTAATGAGATTACCCTTTGGCACAACCACCTCCAGCTCACCCTTTGGCAAGGTGTAATACCTCTTAGCTTTGGATAGGTGGAGCTCATTCGGTTTGGTTGGTAGTCTACCTAGGAGAAGCAAAACTCTGAATAGAAACCGAATTTCGAGGTTTGAGATACAAAATTGATGCCTGGCTAGTATATTCTATGTCTTATGGTAGGGTGGAGGTCTTCAGGTCTGATCAGCAAAAAATTGAAGAGACTAGACAACGACTACATGACTAGGCGAGGGTGATAAGGAAGAACGGCAGGCTTTCTGAGCTTGAGCTAAAAAATATCCAAAGGAAAATTAATGAAGTAGAGGTGATCAAGGGTGAGGAAACTATTATAAATCCTATCGTCAATGGAGTGAATATTAAAGACCGTATACTAAAGGACGATGTGAGGACCGACAGAAATGTAGTTATGGACCAAAACCATTTTGAGGTAGACGAGTATGAAGAAGCACAAACCATAAAAGATCAGTTAAGAGAAATAATATTTGCAGTAGAAATAATGATGGTAGCCAATGTAAAAAGGTTAATAAAACTTCTTCGGAAAAGTTATCAGTTAAAGCTAATGAAGTGGTAAAACAAATCGATACAAACAATATTACGCAAAGTAATAATCTTATTAGAGTTTTGAGAATTGACCAAATGGGGCTAAAGAAATATGTTAAAACTTAAAGCTAAAATACAAGAGCCGTGGTGGAAGAAGCTAAGAGAAAAATGATATGTCTTGGAGTACGTAAGAATAGTTGGTTGAAAAATATAGGAAAAACTAAACCTTTTAGTAACGATTTATAGAGTTGAAAGAAAGGATTAACAACAGTGATCGAAAACTTAAAACAGAGGATGTTGGCTTAATTTGCCAAAATTTCTGGTATGAACAAAGAATAGATCAATACAGGATTTATAGATAGTGCTCTGTTAATCAAAAATAGTTATCTAATGAATTGAATAGAAAAGAAGGAAAAGGAGGTGAAACTCCTGATCCAGAAGAAAGTAAAAAGTTTAGGAGCAACACATGGAGTGTTCGAAAGAACAGCAAAATACAGATTGAATAACTTAAGAATATGAAGGACGGCACGAACAAGACAAGGTGATGATCAATTAAGATAAGGTGAAAGAAAAACAATGTAAAAAAAGTACCCAACTGCAAGACACTAGCTAAGAACAGAGTGCAGGGCTACTAGATAAAGAAAATCAGTAATCTGCATGAAACGATAGCCAACGAAGTGTCTGATATTATGGAAGAAGTGACCGAAATTCTTTCTTTTTTGTCCTATTACCTGCCTTGCCTTAATGTGGAGGTTGTTGACGAGAATGATAGCTAAAGATATGTACCTAGATAATGAAAGACGGTTTTCTGAAGAACAGAAAGGGAGTAAAAGGAACAGTGTTGACATCTAAGATCATTTGTTGAAGGACAAAAGATTGCAGAAAGAGACATATGAATCTAGCTATAACGTAGGTCGATTAGAAAAAGTCTTATGACATTTTTGAATAAACGAATTATTGGATAAACCATTGCTGGGTAAACAAATATCTAGAAAAATTTAGCACAACTATAACCTAGCATGAAACAATGAAAACTTATACTCACTTTTTTTTTGCAGAGGAACCATGTGATGTAAATGTAAATAGAGAAATCTTTCTGGGAGATAGTCTTCCAATCTGGTTGTTTATTAAAACATGCTCCTTTTCTATCTATTGTGATACCTTGGAAAATGTGTGAAATAAAAATGGTTTGGAGAGACAGGAAAAGTTGAAGGGATGCATTGAAAATTCTTTGGAATATGATTATCTAATGTGATAACGAAATAAATGGAAAAGCAGCCAGATATTGTTGGTGTAGATGAAGCAAGACAATTCACTTTCATTGATATTCTAAGTCTCTGGGAAAGTATTGTCAGTGAAAAAGAGAAGGATAAGATAAGGGGAATCACGCCTTGAACTCACAGCCTAAAAGAACTTGGAGTATGAAAAAGATTCAAGTAATCCCAGTAGTCATATTCCCCATTGTTGTCATCTCTAAGAAATTTGAAAACAGTATATCGAAATCAGGGATTCAACTAAAGATCGCACTAGTTCCAAAATCTGTCTGGTTGAAACAGCTAGAATCCTACGAAAAGCACTTAATATGGAAATGTGAAAGAAAATTGATTGAATAATTGAATAACAATTGAATAACAATAATAATGATGATAATGATGATAATGATAAAAATGCTGATAATGCTGATAACGATGATAATGATGATAATGATGATAATGATGATAATGATGATAATGATGATAATGATGATAATGATGATAATGATGATAATGATGATAATGATGATAATGATGATAATGATGATAATGATGATAATGATGATAATGATGATAATGATGATAATGATGATAATGATGATAATGATGATCATGATGATCATGATGATGATGATGATAATGATGATGATGATGATGATGATGATAATGATAATGATGATAATGATGATAATGATGATAATGATGATAATGATGATAATGATGATAATGATGATAATGATGATAATGATGATAATGATGATAATGATGATAATGATGATAATGATGATCATGCTGATGATGATGATCATGATGATCATGATGATAATGATGATAATGATGATAATGAAGATAATGAAGATATGATGGTAATGATGATAATGATGAAAATAATGACAATAATCGTAATAGGAATAGCAATAGTAATAATAATAGAAATGGTAATAGTAATAATAATAAATAAATAAATTGATAATATAGTAATAAAAGTAATTATAATCAAACAGAATGTATAATATTGAAAAATTAAGATATAATAAACAGAGAGATTGAAAAGTATATAAAAGTATCAAAAGTTTAAAGGACTTGAAAATAATTCCTATTTCTAATGCTTATACATGTGCTCACCATTTTATTAAAATTTTGTTGAACTTCCTGTCATTTCCTTGCACACTAGGCAATGAGAATAAATGTTTCACCCATTTATTAGGGTTAGAAGGAATTAATATTCAATTTTCCTTACCTTGTCCTGGAGACAAAAATTATCTGTATAATGTTCAGATAATTTTTGTCTCCAGAATATATTATATTCTTTAATTCTTTTAAACTGCTAGCGATATAAATACTTTGCTGTCTTCAATTCTCTTTGTTTTACTCAGGCAATCGCGAAAAGTGTTGGCCTGCCACGATCCTTGCTTAGTTTTCAACAGTGCTAAAAAACTATTTGCTGTGTACTTCTTATTCCGATGTCTAGATTCAGTCTAGTGGTATCGAAAATTATTTCGCAAAAAAATTAATTATGATTTTGTTATTCAAGTTTTATACCACAAATTGTTTACGTAAATAAAATGACATTTTTGTTTGTGTTCGTTCAAAAGTGTGAAGGTTTGATTTTTGTAGTGAGAATTTATTAATAATATAAAAATGGGAGAATTAAATATAAACTTAAACTTAACTTTACAAAAACAATAGGAGTTTTCCCTTGCGAAACCATCTGGAGTGTTGACGCTCAACACCATCTCGTCGAATCCTCCAGCAGTAGTCGGTCACCACATTTATGTTCCATCGGCCTTGATATCTCTCCGCCATAATTTTTATATCTTGATGGCGCTCTCCATGTTCATCGCTGACATTGCCAAGACTAGCAGGAAATTCGTCAATATGACTCATGATGAAGTGGACCTTTATACTCATGTTGCAGCCTAAACGATGGAAACTGTCGAGCAATGTCTCGCCCAAATCCTAGTAGGTTTTAGGCTTTTCATTTCTAAGAAATCCTTTCACAAATATGAATTTTTTGTCTCAAGAGTGAAATGATGAAAAACTAATTCTTTTCCTTTTTTCTTTTTTTCTTTTTTGCGTCCAATAAGAGCAGATGGTTTTCCTAACCATATTTTAAACTAAAGTGTGCATTAGCAGAACTAAAAACTTTCATTAGTAGGAATTTCAATGCACATATCTATTATTTTGGTTGCATTTATTTTTAGAATTTTGTAAACAACAGCCTAGATTTTCAGTAGTCTTAAAAACTAAAAAAGGATACTATTAAAATTTATATAGTCTCCAAAGTTTTAACAAAGATTGAAGTGGTGATAACTCTGCTAACCTTCCCCTTAAACCTGAGCAAGGCAAAGAATACCCATGCTATGCCAGGTCAAAAGCTTTTTCTTCAGTATTTACTCCAGATTACTATATCTTTTGTTGCTCTATCAAATGCTTTTTTTAAGTAAATGTGTATATTGTTTGTAAAGACCTTGTTTAATTTTTCTTTCAAATCTGATGCTCTGATGAATTGCACATTTTAAAGAGGCTTTTTTCTAAATTTTGAATTTTTTTATTGTTAGATTTTTACTAAAAACATTTTCATGACTTTTTATGGTCTCAGTTCTGAAAAAATACAATTTTTTTAACCTTGACTAGAAATTTTCCATTTATGCCCATTGTTTGGAAAAAAAATAATTACAAAAAATATATAACAATAACTAAAGTAAAACAACCATATATCTTACAAAAGCATAAATCTTAATAAGAGTGTATTTAGCTTGTTTAGTTTACAAGAATGTTAGTTTCAGTAAAGGGTCTGAAAGTTAAGAATATGGTTTTCTGTTTTTAGAGCCACACTAATGACCTGATATATTATTTTCCCTTATAGATATAGGTTTAAATAAATTTTGTTAACTATTTTGAATTTAGAACCAATAGCAGCATATCTGATTGATTGATTGCTGTACACTTTCTTACTCTTTTATCTCTGCTGAAATCAATTCTTTGACTAACGATATGAAAGAAACGAGAATTTGTCATTGAGCTATTGCCAAGGTTTAAGACTACATCAAATTTCAGAAACAATCCTTTGAAATATGTCGCTAAAATTCTGAAAAATTATCAGCAATGACTCTGACTAAATCCTCAATTATTTACATTTTTCAAACTTTACCATTTTTCGACAGAAGGTTAAAAGTAAGTGTCAAATATTGTATATTTATTCTTAAAAAGCAGAGAGAAAAGGAAAGTTTAAAACGTATAATATAGAAGTTTATGCTTTATCAAAAGACTTTTTTTTATGAAGCAAAGATGTAGGAAGGAGGTCTAAGAGGTTGTAGCTTATGGGAAATAAATAGAAAACCAATGACAATTTATACCAGTTGGAATTATGCAAATAAAACTAAAGTTGAAGACCAGTTTTGTGCTACCTTCTGAAATCAATTTTAAAAAAATATGGGTTCTTTTTTTGTCTCTGTTCCTTGACTTGGTGAGAAATCTCCAAAAGCTCAAGAAAAAGATACCACAACTGATGATTTCTTTCTGGTTGCCATGGAAGGTTAAACCAAAATACTAAAAGTTCTTTAAGAAATAAAAACCAGAAGTAAATGCATGCCCTCAATTAATTTTTACGACCAGCATGATAATACATAAACTATACCAATTTAAAATGTTAGTACAAAAACAACTACAATGACAACGGCAATGACAACGACAATGACAACAACAATGACAATGACAACAACAATGACAACGACAGTGACAACAACAATGACAATGACAACGACAACTACAATGACAACGACAATGACAACGACAATGACAACAACAATGACAATGACAACAACAATGACAATGACAATAACAACAACAATGACAATGACAATGACAACTACAATGACAACGACAATGACAATGACAATCACAACAACAATGACAATGGCAACGACAATGACAACAACAACGACAATGACAGTGACAACGACAGTGACAACGACAATAACAACGACAACGACAATGACAACGACAACTACAATGACAACGACAATGACAACAACAATGACAATGACAATGACAACAACAATGACAATGGCAACGACAATGACAACAACAATAACAATGACAATGACAACGACAACTACAATGACAACGACAATGACAATGACAATGACAACAACAATGACAATGACAACAACAATGACAACAACAATGACAACGACAGTGACAACGACAATGACAATGACAATAACAACAACAATGACAACGACAATGACAACAACAATGACAACTACAACGACAGCTATATCTACAACTGCAACTACAAATACTGAAATTTTGTTTATGTCAGGCCTTAGCCTGTGTGTATCGAAAAAGTAAGGAAAAAATGCATCAGATAAAATTTGAACATGAGTAAATGATTTTGCTAATTGTAACAACATAAAATAGGATGTCATGCTACTCTTAGTATTTGGGAAAGGCTTTTCTGTTAATCTAAAATTCCAGGGTATCAAAACAAAAAACAGGGGAAGAAAGAGAGTAAGTCACAAACGCTGGTATTGTTTTTCAGTAAAGGCAGAGAACAACTTAAAGTCGTTCTATTTTAGAAACAGGTTCACTTGTGGCAAATGTACTGAACACAGACTTTGTCTGTGTTAATTATTGAAGTACTGAGGGCAGGAAGCTAGTTGTAGGAAATTAAGTCTTTGAAAGAAAACTAGTGCATTAATTATTATAATCACGTACTGCTGGTATTGCAAAACATTTGTGTTGCAAAAGGATTCTACCCAATCGATAACGAAATGAAAAGCCAAAGAAGCTTTAATCCCATTCTTGCTGGGAACTCTAAAGCTTTTTGTGGTCACACAAGTGTAACTGTCTACGAAAGCAAACGCTTCTTTTTCTAAATATAATTTGGTTTTCTACAAAGAAAATAAGTACTTTACAACGGATAGAAGAGAAATACATTTCATTGAAGATTATTAAATTTGTTTTAATAGCGTAGGGATTTTTTTGATGGAATACAGTTTTTTTTGTATTACGGATCTTTGGAAATATAGCCTTTAATCGTCATAGATGAGCGAGTGAAAAAATAAAGGAAACTAATTTTTTCTGTAAAGATTTTAAGTTTGAAGACTAAACAAATAAGAATCCTAATTCCTGACAACGTAGATAATAATCAAGACTATTTACATAGCAATTGTTAAAGTAAGAACCAAATCTATTTACCTGTATTTTTCTCCAATAACAAGCGTTATCATTAAGAAGGCTGCTTGAAGTATTAAGTATCAACTAGACGAACTCAGTTGGTATTGAAGAACTCTTAATACAGAAGAAATATACTACCAACAGAAAGCCATATATATTTAATAGTTAGCGATTGAAGGCTCGCATTCAATAAACAATTCGAATGGCAAAAGCACTTATTTTGATGGAGAGTAGAGAGTAGGTATACATGCCGTAGTGGAAATTGAATATAGTACAGTAACATTTGTTCAAGCTATATAAAACCGGTTTTTTGTGTTAATGAATGTGAGTAGTTTTTGAAAAGTGATCATCAGGATGGAGTATTTTTCATTGCTCTTAAAGAAAAGAAAGACTAGCTTTGATAGTTTCTATATGATGGATCCATTTGAACAGCAGCAGTACACGAGAAGGAGGAAATTAACAGGCTATTACAACAGTACACCATTTCCGGTAAGAGACATTCTTTTGAAAGATAATGATCTATCCACACATTTTTTTTTGTTATTATTCGATTTTGAAAAGTACTCTAATGAAATCTTAATATATATGTTTTTTTTCATGACGTTCATATTTAACGTTGTAATTAGTACAATGGCATGGAGAAATAAGTAAATTATTTTCCACCTGGAATGTTTTGATTACATGTGAGCGCTTCATACTGAAGTGCCTTGTCAGGAAAACAGAACATTATATAAAAAAAGTCCCGGATTAAAAATTACCAAATAAGACTATTTTTATAATTATTTTACATTCCTTTTATATCAATATCAAGTTATGTATCACGTTCACGTTTTAGCCCACTATTTGCAATAACTTTTATTCCTTGTTAAAACACTTGGTCAATAATACTAAATTAGATTTCTTAATATTCTGTAATTTTTTAAGGTCTCAGGTGTTTTCTACATCAAATTAGTTTCACACTAGCATTGGACCTCCAAGATATGAACTGTGCAGTGCTCAACCACTTTCCTAGTAACACTTGCTTGTTCCCATACGATACGAAATGTCATACTAGACTTCCCATTCAAGCTAGTAGGTACTCCTATGAACGCTCCATGTGATTCCTGACATTTCAAAAGGACTTTCCTTTTGTTCATTGCACGATTTAACACATATAAATTATATGTTGAATCTTTTTTTCAGAAAAATACAGGCCTTTTAAAATAGTTTTAAATACTATCAAATCAAACACTTGATTAAAAAAAACAGAGTTCGAATTTTGTTAGAATTATTCTCACTTTTATAATGCATAAGCGGCATGCCACTCTACAATTTACTAATTATTACAGGACATTTATCTCTGTTTAAATAAAATATTGAGCTAAATCTCCTATATATCTAGTAGATGAAACAATTTCTTACACACATACATGTTGTAAATCCAATGTCTCTTAACTGCACAAACTCTACAACTTTTATTCAAACTACTTACAGTAGATAGTCAGTTGAATGTATACAACTACAGTTCCTGGTCAATGATATGAATTTTCAACATATATTGCTTGATGCAGTGCTCAGAACTTATGAAACAGGTTGCAAACCAACTGTTGTAGTATTTTATTCAGTCAATTTATTAAAAATTAAAGCGACAAAAATTACTGTTTTGTAGATAACCAAGGACCAATTCTGTGCCGAGTATAAGTTTGTTACTGTTATCATGTAATGTCGTTGTCAATATTGCTACTCAATAATGGTTTTGCTCTTCCTGACGAATAAGTCTTCTATTATCACAATGTTTATGTAAGTATTATGCATTTACAAAACAAATAATTATACTTTTAGTTAGCATATGTAGTGTATAAAAAGCACGAATACAAACGTCCCCAACGAAAAGAGGGGAAAATTTAAAAAAATGAATAAAAATAATAAAAAGCATCCAGTAAGCCAAAATAAAACGGAACTAATGAAGACGTCCAGACAACAACAATAAGAAACAACATATATACATAAAAATGTTGGTATTGAACTATAAATAATACAAATATTTAAGTAAATATATTTATTTTTGTGTAATCTTGTGTATTCGTATTAAAAAGTGCTCAATGTCTATAGCAGAGCAATATATATAATTTGAGTGCTAGCCTCATAGCATAGATATTGAACAGCAAAATTAAACAAAAAAACACGAGGCAATGGCATAAACAGGACATCCACAAAACGATGATAATAACAACAATGAATTGAGGAATAGGGAATTAGAGTGTAAAGAAATGTAGAAAAAATAGTGAAAAGATGAAATAGTATTATTTATATCTGTCCTTTTTTTATATATATATTTTCTGTTTCTTTGGTCTTTTATTGTTATATTCATTGTCTAATTTAGTTCAATATTTACCTTCTGCATATTTTTTATCTGCTTTATATCGTTTTTATGATATAAAGTCATGATCAGAAAAAAAAGATAGAGATTCTAAGATTAAGCCTTTTAACTTCCCTACGGAAAAAAATTCTGTCATGAAAATGTTTACATATATATACACAATTGTATATTTATAAAATATTTTGTATATAAAGGGAGACAGAAATCCGGTAGAGAGAGCAAAGTGATAAAGAACAATTGCTTATAAGAAAAAGTTTTCCGACATTTTGTAAGAACATATCCGACAATGACATAACAATAATAACTTATAAAAAATTGAAAAACATATTCGCACCGAATTGGAGCCGAACCAGTGCTTATAGCTACCAATACCACTCTACCACTTGATCTATCGTCTCTTGTTCTTCTCCAGATCATTTTTTGCAACCATACCTTCCACTTAAGAGCGCCGTTCTTTTCCCAAATCTCTATCGTTGGGCATTAGACCCAAATCACACCAACAGGGCTGAGCGTTCCACAGAAAAATGACTTCCCTTCTAAGGTCAGATCAACTGATTTCAACATAGATAGATAGAGGGCAAGGAAGTTGTGAAATTAATGTAGTGTTGAAAGAGAGGATTTGGAATTATAGAAAAGTGAGAAATAAGTTTGTACCGAAGTGAATTTGAACCAGTGTCTGTGGCTATGATGTCCACATACCTACCCTTCACCAGATTATTAAAAGAAAATTATCAAAAAATCTATAACATTCAATAATTATATAAACGTGGATAGGATTATTTTAAATTCAAACTTTCATGATGGTGACTGAAAAATCGCAGGCAGAGAATTAGTCTGGACACTTACCCTTAAAAGTTTGTCTTTGGGAGATTCCCCCTGGGGGAATTCGACTCAATTAATTTTTGTAGGATGATACCTTTTCAGAGGGTTACTTCGCAGTAAATTACTATCTGAAATATTGAATCTGAAGATAATGCCTTTGCAAAAATGACTGATTCATTGATTTTTAGCCTAACATGGCAAATATTTCCTATTTAAGCCACAAAATTATCATGAAAATACTAAGTTCAGGTTGTTTTTCTGTATTAATTGGCTGAGTACTAAATTGGTACTTCTTTTTAAACATAAGAATTAAAAACAAGAAAAACAACAAGTGAATAATAAATATATTTATTAATATAATCAACCTCCTATGGTCTTGTTAACCACCCTCCGAGGTTGGTAATGGTGTTCTTTGTCCACTTAAAAGGTGACAGCTCATTCATTTTTGGCCTGACACGAAATTAAAACAAGGATATTAAAATAAAATTCATGAAATAATAATTGTCTACACTATATTGACTTTAAGCTTTTCTAAGGGTGAACCTTTTATTTTGAAAAATATTTTGTAAGAAAGATGTCGAGAATAATTCACTTATTGCCCTTTGCATTATGAAATAAATTTCAAATAATTACTTTTGACCAGCTTAAGAAGGAGGCAAGTGACACCAGGAGAGATCGCTAAACCAATTTTTTGTTTTTTAATTGCCTCTTACCTATTAAGTCATTAACTGCTTCCAAAAGCAAATGACTCTTTTGTAGAATTAGAAAAATGCAAACGTCCAAGACTAAATATATCTTTTATATGAGAAAGGGTTACGTAGACAATTAACTATCATTTTGGGAGAATTTATAAAATCAGACGAAGAGTCATGAAATCAAAACTGTTTAAATTCAAATACTTTTGAAACAAAAATAGTTTTTTAGTGCTATTATTTTATTAATTTTTGTACCCTAAAATGGATTTAATGTTTTCCTCATCAAGTTTATCAACTTTTCATTATTAAACTAGTCACAAAATTAATTTTGGACAATTAGCCTAATATTATTGTAGGTGAGAACAAAGCAAGAACCATTAAAATAAAGAAACATAATACAAACAAGAGGTTGTTGTATATGTATGGTATAAAATCAAGTAAAACTTTATAACAGTCAATAGAAAAGTTGTTTTATCTGGATTTGAAAAGTGATCTCTGTTATTGGTCTATTGGACCTTTAACTTAGATATGGTAAAACCAGAGAGCTGTTGATTCAGAAAAATATTTATGAAATGTTTTTTAAAAAGATGAGATTTCAAATCATGAAAATTTAACCAAAAAAGGATACCTTTAACAAGGTTTTTTTGAGGGCATTGGTGGTTTCGATTACAAATAGCAATGGACCTTTAAGATCTATAGATCTAAAGTCTAATCCACTTAGATTTTCTTGATCACTTGACGAATCGTTTTGCAAAGCCCATTTTGCTTTACGTTAAGTAAACTCTCCTTCGACATCGTTTTGCAAAGCCCATTTTGCTTTACGTTCAATAAACTATCCTTTGACATCAAAAATCCAAAGTTAGCAAAATACGACATTGTAGCACCATACTGATGTTCATTTATCATTATTTTCATAGACAGCCTTGATTACCATTCGAAGGAGATGTTTGAGGATAAACGTTGTTATAATGATTTGCTTTTAAAATATTTTCTTATTGAAATTTTATTTGAAAATATTTTCGTTATTATAAATACGCAAAATTTGCTTAGAAATATACGTTATGAAAATCATATAATTAATGGCATGGTGTAATGCTGCAACTCACCAAATAAAAATATTATGAAATAAAAATTTTGAAATAAATTTTAAAAGATTTAGAGATTTTTATTTAGTTATTTACTGTAATGATAAATAAGTAAGTTGTCATGACGAGTTTAGTTTTAAGAAGTGCAAAGTCATTTGCTCTTATTTGTACCTAGTTATCTTAGTGTCTATTTTCGTTTTTGTAGCAGAAATCCTTTTTACGTTTCCATGGCTTTTTTTCTGAAAAAAATAGCATCTTAAAACATCCTATTTGCTCATGACAACAATGATTTATGGTATCAAAGTGTTATTGCGTCATTGACAAGTAGCGTCATTCAGACAATGACGTCATTATTATAATGTTATCGTTAAGGTAATGACGTTATCAATGTCGTCATATTAGGTGCTTTTGCTTATATTAAAAAACAAAACAAATATTTCATTAATAAATGTTTACTGAAATCAACTTGTTTATGTTGAGATCGTATTTATCAGTATAGAATCAAAAGGGCTGTCAGCTCTTTTTAAATGCTTACGTCAAACATTATCTCGAGTAGTCACTAGACTTAACAAAAAAAACATCTTGCTAATCAAAAACAAGGATTCTAGGTAGTGTCAAGAAGTACAGGCAACATTTAATTTCCCTTTTAAACGTCTTTAACTAAAATACAGTATAAGCCTTAAAATACTCAGCCTGTATGTTAAGGATATTCTAATTCATTTAGATATGCCTTAATTCTGACAATAACACTTTTATTCAATTTTCTAAGTCTGTTCTTATTTGTTCGTTTACACTTCAGACAAAATATCTTTCTCTCTCTGTTTTCCTCTTTGTTACAACTCACACACCCCTTTCTCTTTCTTTCGTTTCTGCTACACTCCTCTTCTCACTCCCCTTTTAGCTACCTTTCTCTATTCTGTTATATTTCACATTCATATTGTTACTTTATGTAATGAGCAGAAAAACGTATGAACAATCTCCTCTTGTGTTCAGATATTGTTTGAAAAGGACTCTTTTTCACTGGAAAAAACACAAACCACGTGCATAAGAATGTTGAAATCTTTTATAGTTATGTCTACCTGTCTCCACAGAATTTAATCCTCCTATAAGATCACCACTTCACTGTGAAAAGTTCTAAGCCAACTTATTTTGTTTAAAAATAATGTATTCAAAAATGATTAATTCTCTTGAGACAACACAATTTTGTAACTGACATAGAAAATTTAAAAAATAAACCAAAAGCGTAAGCAAGAGTCTCTGTTTCGAACACTACTTTTGGGACCATTACACCAGGCAACAATTGTTAATCTCTGTTCCAATAAAGAGGTTCCCCACAAATGGAAACAAAATTTATTAAATAACCCATGACTATTTTAAAGTGTATGATAGTGGTCAGCCGCAACCATTCAAAACCAACATGTTTTTGTTTCACTAGTCCGTTAAGTAGTACAGTAGTCGGAACATCATTTGTAAATTGAAATAAAATAACTTGATTTCAAAAATGTTGAAATGTATGTTAAAGTATATTTTTTTACTGGAATAGTAACCTAACAAATACAAATGAAGCTCCGTCTCACGTCCTTTGGCTGCCTGTGTTTGTTTTTCTAGATCAGGTATTTACAGTCTTATTCTTATTATTTTCAGTTTCAGGCATTTCTTGTACACTTGATGAGATGCCGTTTTAGGTCTCTAGAAAGTCTTGTACTGAAACGCAACTGCAATGGACAATATAGATAATTTGTTCTTCAGTGCATCTTTTGTGTAAAACCTACATGCTTAAAAATGATGACATCGTTCTTCTCTAAATTACAGCTGGTTATGTGTTGTAAGTGAACGAGAATTGTTATAGTCCAAATCTACAAATCTCCAAAATCTAAAAATATGTAGCATCGATGAATATTCTTCGCTTAGGTTTAGTATTTGAAATGGGATTTTTATTCAGTAGGGGTCCAAGTAACGCAGTTGTGGTCTTTGTGTTTTCTCTTATCTTTGCAGCTGTTTGTATTGCTGCTCCAACTCGCTATCTGTAAAAACCTGGAAGATGAATTCTTCTCTAGGAAAACATCACAGAATTAATTTAGGATTTATTGAAGGAATCAAAGAGCAAATCAGGAAAATGATAATTTTACTATGAAATATTTGAGGAATGAAATAAACAATTACCTCAGTGAATTGATAAAGGGAGTGTGAAAACTGCAATAAATGTGTTACAAATGTCGACAAATAAGCTCCATGAATGAAGAACGGGATGATGAAATGGGCTAACAGGTTTTAGTAAATTGTCAAACTAGAGAATCAATGTTTCGACGAATACGATGATAAGTTCAAGAGTCACTAGTTTAGCAAGGTAAGAAATTGTTTAAGAAATAGAATTGACAGAACATTTATTTATGGTCATTCTTGTAATGGTTTCCCTATTGATGTAGCGATGAGTGAGCAAAGCCTCCATATGATAACACTGACAACAATTAACTCCATTAAAATAATATTTGATCTCTATTTTCTATTAATGTTCCCTTCCTCCTAAAAATGTCCTTTTCTCCTGCTAAGTGTTGGACAACTTTGCTGTTCTTCTTCTTCTTCTTCTTCTTCTTCTTCTTCTTCTTATCCTGCTCCAGAAACGTGCACAATTCAAAGCCTCCCCTGAAGAGAGCACAATGTCAGCTGGTTGGCAGCCTGGTGCAACGGGGTAGTTAAGAAGGTGGGGCATTGTTTACATTGATCCACAGCTGAAGGTTTCTGTTGTAGTAAAGCTCCACTTCTTGCAGAATACCATTCATTTTCCATTTTCAGTTCGTAGGCGATTAAGGGTCTTCCTTACTATCCAATTCTCTCCACTTTCACTTTGCTGTGAAAGAAGAGAAGTAACCAGCCCTTTCGTTTATCTGGTAAAGTGTATACATACATGTAAACAACATAACGCTAATATTGAATAGAAAAGTAAATTTAAACCATCAGCATTGGGATAAAATTCAGTGTTATTTAAAGCGAAAGTAAAATATTTGGTGCAGAATAAATGTTTCGGGGAAGTTTTTTTTAAACATATAGTTGGTAATTTTTCGGAAAATATGTTTCGAATTTGCTTGTAGATCAACTTTAATATTGAAAAATAGTTCCTATAGTATAAATTTTTACCTTGCAATTCATTCTCTGAATGGTTTATGGAGGCTCTATTATTTTTCTGTTAATCACTGTGTATACAAATTAATAACTTTTCGTTTGTCCTAATTAAGAATAGAAAAACAGTTGAAATGTTAACAGTTATTTTTAAAGTTATTTTGCTTTACTGGAAGTTTTTTTTAATAAAGTAAAGGAATCAGATGACTCAAAAGTGTTTATAAGAAGAAGAAACACTTTTAAAATCACTAATTAAATCCATTTAGATCGAACAGGTATCTCGAATTGAAAAAAATACTATCAGATTATCTTTTTATCCTGTTGGAAGAAAACAAGAAATGTTTGTATACCTTACATACCTTAACGGGGTTTGGTTGTAATTAACCTTTTCATTCCAAGAAACTTTTATGAGTATTTTTTAGGTGTTATTTTGTCATTTATTTATATGCTAAAATGATATATATTTATATGTATATATATATAAATATATGTACATACATATATATATATATGATTTAACAAGAAAATAAGAACAATTTGAAGAAAGCACATTTTTTGTGACTGTCTTTCCTTTACACACATACGATTCGTTTAGAAATGTCGTTTTATAACCTCGTTCAAAATTGTTTCCAACTTACGTTCCTTCTGCTTAAATATGCTCAAATTATATATATATATATATATATATATATATAAATATATAATTTGACCATATATATATATATATATCCCACAATAACTCTTTAACCTGTGTTTGCTCCGGCACCATGGCCAGAGCAAACACAGGCATATATATATATATATATATATATATATATAATTTGAGCATATAAGATAAGATAAAACACGAAAAATACGAACTGTGATTGCAACTAATAGTTTCACGATATTTCGATCATCAGGCAATAATGCTACAAATACTGCACATGCTTTTTATAAACAAATAAAGTAGGCGGCTCATCAAAAATAATT
>RDPX01000173.1:883282-923346 GCA_003991215.1 Morbakka virulenta
TTGAGTAATTTCTCCACATCATATGCTTTTCTGCTTGACCGTTTCTGCATTTTCTTCAGCTTCATTCTAATCTTCCCTCCAAGTAGTTGGTGATCAGAGAACACATCTGCACCTCTAAAAGCTCGTACGTCCAACAAAGATGACCCCCACCTCTTGCTTATGCAGATGTAATCTATTTCATTACAAGTGTTTTCATCTGGTGATCTCCATGTCCATTTGTGAATATATCTGTGTTTGAAAAAGCTATTGCCAATGCGTAGGTCATTCTCATTGCAAAAGTCCATCATTCTCTCTCCATTATCATTTGTGCTGTTTGCTGAGCCATGTGGACCTATTACATCTGTGAATCCTGTTCGATCTGATCCTATTTTTGCATTCCAATCTCCCATTATGATCTTCAAGTCGTGGCTAGGAAGGCTGTCAATAGTATCTTGCAGCTGTGTGTAGAATCTCTCCTTTGCCTCTTGATCTGCACTCTCAGTTGGTGCATATATTTGTACTATCGATGTCTTTAGTAGTCGACCTTGTAATCTAGCAGTGATAATTCTATCCGAGACCGGCTCCCAGTAATAACTGCATGCTGTTGGTAATGGTTCAAAGGCTCACGAAAAGAATATTGAGTTATCATCCAAAATCTCAATAAAAGATTTTAAATCTCAAAAGAAAACAGGAAGAGGCATATTTTGTTTTTTATTAAACTCACGTGAATATGACAATGTCTTCTTACAACAGAGGTGTTAAAAGAGTTATATACTCGTCAGAAAAAAAATAATGGACTGTTATTCTGATGTGAACACACTGATGAGGTTATTTCTCCTCCTTCGGAATCCTATTCAATGAGACTGCTTGCTTTCTCATTTTCTTCAGATCTGCCTCAACGTTGTTATTATCAGTCTATTGTTAAGGCTACTTTTAGCAAGTTTTTTTTGCATTCAATCGGTGAGTCGGCTTTGAGGCGGTTTTTTATTTTTGTAAATTTACCATTCATCCTTGCATGGAGTACGGTCATTACGTCTTAGTATTCTTGCTCGCACTCAAAGACATTTTTGCAGCTTGATAAGTCTAAATCTTTTTGCCCTTCTTTAACCATAGTCTCATCAACGCAACGTGGCTTGTTTTAGTCTTTTCTATAGCTTTTCGCCCTTTTCTTTCTGTTACCAGTTCAATTTACTGCATAAAGTGTAAGTCGTTTCTCTGAACACTTTTATCCTCATGCAGCTGTTGTCCGTTTCAATAAAATTTACTTTGAATGTAGTTTTTGCTTTGGACGACCAGGTTGTAGAGCTGTGGCTTCTGAGTGCTTTCTTCTATCAAAAGTCTCAAGTCAACCCTCATCTTTTAGCTATCTATTTTTCCTTCAAAGCTGTAACTGCATAATCATTTTATGCCTTAAATGGTTCTTAAGCATAAAAATACCCTCAAAGAGCGACAAAGTATTCCCTGCTCTTAATAAAAAATAAAGCGCTTCTAAATGATAGTTTATTGAAATAGTTAAAATACCTAAGAACAAAAACCTTTTCGTTTGGTAACTGTGATTTCAACATAAATATTGACATTGTTTTAGAAGAGACACAATACGAGGAATAAAAGAGGAAAGAAAAACTATTGAAGTAAATAAAGTAGGGGGAGATAGTGCTGAGATACAAGAGATGATCCCATAGAGGTCAAGATTACGCTTCAAAACAAGATCTACGATTTCTCAATAAAATAACAAATGGTTAAACAAAGGAACAATAATTTATTGAACAGATTATTAGCTTTCACAGTAGAAGTGGAAGGAGTAGTTTGAAGAAAAAGAATAGGATACACAAAGAAAAAAAAAGTTTAGACAATTTGAGAAGAATATGTGTAAAATAACTTTTGTTGATATTTCTGATTTTTTTAATTATTTCATCCTTGAATAATATGAAGTAGTTAAAATAAAGTACAGTTGATGGCAAGTCCAGAAATTCTACTAAAATATATTGGTTGAAATAAAATTGGCAGTGAATTTTCCATGTTTGTACAAAATTAGGGCAAGTGTTATTTTATTTGTTATTATTTGTTATTTGGAATATGAGGGAAGCAAATGGAAGATCTTTTGCAAGCAATAGAGATATGGCTCCTCAGGCGAATGATGAGAATCCCATGGACAAGTCACACCACTAACATAGCAGTTTTAGAGAGGGCAGGTAGACAAAGAGTGATTTTGAATGCAGTGAGGAAGCAGCAACTAGAGTTTTTGGGACATTGTATGAGGAAGAAAGTTTTGGAGAGTTTATTTCTCACAGGAAAGATAGCCGGAAAGAGAGATAGGGGACGGCAGAAAACAACATTTTAAAAATGTATTTCAGCCTGGACTGGAGTGGAGAAGATCCAGCTTTTGAGTGTGACAGAGAAGAGGAAAATCTGGCATGTTTTACGGTCGCCAACGTCATTGGATATGTCACTTGAGAAAGAAAGAGAGACACAGAGAGAGAGAGAGAGAGAGAGAGAGAGAGAGAGAGAGAGAGAGAGAGAGAGAGAGAGAGAGAGAGAGAGAGAGAGAGAGAGAGAGAGAGAGAGAGAGAGAGAGAGAGAGAGGGAGAGAGAGGGAGAGAGAGAGAGAGAGAGGGAGAGAGGGAGGGGGGGGGAGTGAGAGGGGGAGAGAGACAGAGAGAGAGAGAGCGAAAACGTGAGAGGAGGAGAGAGCAAGAGAGAGAGAGAGAGAGAGAGAGAGAGAGAGANGGCATGTTTTACGGTCGCCAACGTCATTGGATATGTCACTTGAGAAAGAAAGAGAGACACAGAGAGAGAGAGAGAGAGAGAGAGAGAGAGAGAGAGAGAGAGAAAGTGAGAGAGAAAGAAAGAGAGAGACACACAGAGAGAAACAGAGAAGGGGGGGGGGGTGAACAACATCTCTTATATTCCATTGCTCTTTTGTTACAAGCTTTGATACGGAATAACCACAAGGTACACTAAACACAAAGCTAAATATAGAAAGGAGAAATATAACATATACGGCTTCAAACGTTTTGGTAGGCTACAAGACAGTAAGCACACTTTAAGCATTTAAACAGACGTAAACATTACTCTAGTTGCCGGATAATAAGACACAGGTTTCTTGAAAGGTAGCTAAAAAACTAGAAATCAATAGACTGAGGATCTTTTGAATTATTATGATCAAATAGATCAAATGGACTGGCAAGTAGGAATTGACTCGATAGGCACTAAAAATGCACATTGCCTATGTTCTAACTGCGATCCAGGTAGTATATGTGAATACTTTGATATATTTGTCTATTGCTTGCCTTTACCATGCATCACTTAAGATTAACTGCATAAAATACCCTTGTTGTTCAAAAGGCTGTATTTAACTTTCCTGTGGTATTTTTTTATGTATATAAAACTATGTTGGTTGTACAACACTCTGCTTCTTTAACAGAGTTTTGCTTATTCTTGTTGAAATATCACTGTTATTAATAAATGTTTTTTATGTTGTCATAAAATCAGTCGTAAGTGGAAAACAGTATTTAAAAATCTTCTGGTTTATGTCATGGTATTTCGCTCTGGCTCAAAAGTTTAAGTTTAAATCCTTGTGATGATTTGAACTGGTCTCTTGCTAATTGAAAGGGTTTTGTTTTGCAACTATGTCATATCTCTGTCCAGCTGCCAGTTGCCTATGCGGGATTAAGCATTTTGTTTATTACATATCTGATAAATTTATGAAAATATTCTCAGCGGTTTCTTTTTTGGGGTCATTAATGCTGGTCATGCTGTTGTGATTGTAAGCATGTTCTGTAGGAGAAAAAATTAACTACTGTTTTTAGTTGATTTTTAATGAAGGACGACAGATTTTACATATCATTTTAAAACTGTTGTTAACGGATGCATTCAGATAAACATGTTCAGATGTTACCAACAGAGAGCAAATCACACAGTATGTATTAGCTACTCAAATGGAAGTCTCTTTTAAAGCACTCTATATGGTTTTTTTTAATGAAGGTGTAGTTAATGTTATATAATACACTGTAGTAATTACACCTGCATCATTTTTCTTGATTATTAACTTATTTTCCGTTTCCTTTTAACTTAGTCTATTTTAATTGACAAACTGAAAAAAATACCAATTTACTTGAAAATATTTTTAAGCGCGAGCAAGTATTGCCGTGCTTCTACGACTTTGTATTTTCCTTGTTCTTCTTCTTGAACGATTTCTCTTTTCGTTCTAGACAATTGACAAAAGAATAGACTCGTCTTTAATGTGTGCCCTGTACGCATGCTCCATTGTGTAACAGAACAATAAGTTGGTGAATTCTGAAACTGAGTTGAATGTAGACCTAATCGGCACCCATCCATGTATTAAGTGAAGTTCAGAGTTTTTTTTATAGACACTTATTTGTTCAGTAATGTTCAGTTATTTTTATGGATACTACTTTATTCAGTAATGGTCAGTTATTTTTATAGGCACTTCTTTGTACAGTAATAAAATTTAAGAAATAAAATACTAGGCTTGCGCTTATAGACTGAATGTTCTTCAGTCTTGTTTTATAAATAAATTGAAGTCAAATTGATACAACTAACAAGGAGGCAAATGGAAATTAAACTTTATTTGAGACTTTTTCTCTTCTAAATTAAAAATATTAGCTCTCATATTTTGTATTTTGAATTCTCTCAGAAGATATATTCTCCCTTTTTAAAAATTTTATTTTTATTCTTCATATTCGATTGTCTTAGCATAAGCAAGTGAAAATCTTTAGATCCTACGAGAATACTAATATATTAACCAAATAATGCCTTGGTTGCAGAAACCTATGAAAGTACAAAGGCAGCATTGTATTTTGTATTAATTTCTGCGGTTCTCCTAGAAGATTGTACAATTGTGTTTTCAAAGCCACCGAGAAAGTTCAATAGTATTTTATTTGTTTGAAAAATGTTAGAAGGAGAAATTCAACTACAAATTAGAAGATTTTCTAAAGTGCTTTTTCAGGCAGCCTAATCTATGCACAATGAATGTATTGTTCTATCCTATCTGAGTGACAACAGAAATGACATTGAATCTATATCCACTAGCAACGGACCCTTTCGTTACATCTACCTGTTTATTAAATCCTAATTATACACAAAGAAGAAGGATAATACATAATTGCAACTGAAGGCGGTATCCATTGATGTTTGCATTTCACTTTTCTCTGCTGACGACAGCCAATGACCTTTTGTAGTTAAACTCCATATCGTGTACAAGAAAGCGGGGCGCTGGAAAAAATAACACATTTAAATTGTAACTATCTATGACTGGAGGGATCAATTTAAAAACGACTGAACACATGCATTTACAGACAAATAACTAAATCAATAAATAGAGTTATCTTTAGCCACCACTCATAACACCTGTTGCATTATTAAGTGAACTAAAATGGGAAACAAACTCAACTTTAAAGTTTTTAGTTCCCCAAACTCAAAGCTGTGGGCTAGCTTCAAAACACTGATAACTGAGCTCTGGATTGTCACATCTGTTCTTGCTGAAGTTAGTAGCAGCACAAAAAGCTCTGTTTTCCGTTGTCTTTCCTTTTCAATTTTCTCTTCTTCCCTCTATTTTTCCAAAATTCCCTGAAGTAGTTAGTGTTATGCCAAACGTAACTTGTTTATAGACAAAAGAACTGACATTTGGTAGTTTAACTTCTTTTATAGTTCCCAATGGTGCCACATGCGCTCCAAAAATGTGACTTAATCATTTCGCTTCAATTGAAATTCTGTATTCTTCTTCTTCTGTGATTGTATATTACTTGAGTAACGAGAGTTTAATCCTAGAAGATTCTTACTGTGCTGTTCCACTGATTGTAAAACAAAAAAAATCATACAGTGGTAGATTATATATTTATTAATGACAAAAAATTAAGGAGAAATATGAAAAACAAACAAATATAGCCAATAAGCAGACTGTCAATGTGACTATCAAAGGATGATTGTGAAGTTGATAATGAAAAAATATAACCTATCACCAGTTCCTGTTAAGTTTGATCAACAATAGCAGTTCTAAAATATATGACATGCGTTTCCAAAGAGAGTGTTCTGCCAGTATTAAGTATAAAAATGTCAAATAAACTTTGAGCCCAAATACGTCTACCAGAGCATCACTGGATAAACAATGAAACATAACGAACAGTAGTTTAGAAAACTGTTAATGCTAGCAATCAAAAGAAAAAGGTTTTAAAACCACCAATAACAAAAAAACATAACAATAACTTTAGGAAATTCCGAAGATGAGGAAAAAGGCATCATTTTATCAATAAGCTCAAAGTAATGGCAAAGCGTGGCCGAATAATGAGGAAATTGATGTTTTGGGGAATATTAGAACCACTTTATCAAAATTAAACTAAGATCGCATGCTGTTCAAAATATTTTACAACGATCTAGTAACAGACAGCATGGCTTTTATTACTAGAAAGAAGAATACTGGACTGAAAATCCGATGGTAATTAAAACTAGTTTTTTATCTAGTTTCAGCAGAATGTAAAGTATATTAAGCACTGAAGAGCTTTCAAAAAGCCATAAAAAGCCAATATGACTTTTAAATTTGGCTGGTGACAGATAGCGTAGTTTAAATCATGCATAAGCTGTGTGTAAGATATAGGAGAAAATTAAATTAGCAGAGAAACTAATGACCAATAGATCACTATCATAAATGTCAATTTTATTATCTAAAAAATATGATACATGTAAAGATGAAAAATTCAGAATTAGTTCTTATCAGCTATTGCTCAAAATACGATATCGAGTGCAACTGCGATGAGCATAATGACAAAAGGATTTATGAAATATTTGATAACCAATCTATCCTTACGCTATATAGAGACAGGAAAGGAATCAGAAAAAAGAAATGCGTAGATCTACTTCCTTAGTGAACCTAAAGCTTTTAATAAGGATTTTCTGGGTTTTTTAATTTAATCTATTTAAAATTGTGTATTAAATTGTGTAAAAGATGGAATTCCTGGAACAATTAAAACTACTGTTTGTAAGGCAATATTAAAAACAGGGGGTAGCAGGTATAAATTAATTTCTCTTGACTATCATCTAAAGCAGTGACTACAAGCAGGATATTTCTTATTTTTCTTTTTCTTTTTCTTTTTCTTTTTCTATCTTTCTTTCTTTCTCTTTCTCTTTCTCTTTCTCTATCTATCTTTTTTCTCTTTCGCTATATTTCTTTCTTTCTCTTTCTCTATCTTTCCTTCTTTCTTCTATTTTGCTTTAATGTCATTGTTTCCATTTTCTGGGCCCAGACGGTACCTCCTTGGGAGATATATTAGAGATACTCCTTTTCACCATTTCTCAATCATATATATTTTTTGTCTTACTTTTTCTCTAGCGTGTTGATACCAACTTATTATTTTAGCAATAACTTAAATATAGTAACAGAAAAAAAACATGATATTTTTAATAGCTGTAATGACTATCTTATTGCCAGGTAATGCATGCCCTTACGGGAAAGAAAATTATTTTTCAAAGACACAAAATGTAGAAAAAAACTCGCAGGCCTTATTTTAAATCTTTTATCTCAAAATAAATAAATAAGTAAATAATTATCTAAAAATATGTATATTTTTTGATAATAAATGGCTTGTTACTTTTAATACCTCTAAAAACAAGCTCCTCTCCTTTCACCACCAGCTTTCAGATCCTAGTTTTGCTTAAGTTCAAATGAATGGCTTTTTTCTTGAAGAAGCCCCTTGCTTTGATAAGTTACTAGGACTGACTTTCACTCCTGATCTAAAGTAGAATACTTACATCTAATCTGTTTCTGAGGCTGCTAGTAAAATGGTTGGCTCATTCTACCGCTTCAGAAAGTATCTGACGCCTGATGCAATCCCTTACCTGTATAAGAGTCAGATACGCCCTAAGCTGTTCAGTTCTCTACAGCCCCTTTCTCATAGAAAATACGTTGCTAGTCCTTCTGTACTCTGTCGTTATTTCTATGGTAAGTGAACTTCAATCCCTAGTTCCTCCTCGTAAAACTTTTACAGCAAGAACGCGTCTTATTACCACTACTGCAAAGAATTTTCCTTTCTTCCTCCATGTGCCTAACATCAAACGGAATTTTTATGAAAATAGTTTTTTTCCAAGAACTTCCAATCTGTGGAACCCTTTGCCACAAGACACGGAGGACTACAACATGGACATCTTCAAATCAAATATCAATAAAATTTTTTTAAAACCTTCCCTATAAGTCATCAAATTGTTATTCATTCATTAATATCTTTCGTACCTTTCACAATACTTATCATCATCCATCTGTCAGTCTATCCATCTTATTAACCCTCATCCTCGAATGGCTTTTAGCCTTGAAGTGTGATGACTCACTAGTACATAAAAAATACATTAAAAAATTTATCTGGGGTTATTTCTTGTGTCTCTCCTAGCTTTTATGGATTACTCTTAATTTTCTATAATAGCCTTTTCTCAAAGACTTTTATCGGTCTCTATTTATAAAAACCTTGAAACATAATTATTAATTAAATCAAATAGGGATCAAATAATAGTGATGCAGTTTCGGGTTATTTTCTTTAATTTTCTTTCCAGTGGCAATGTCCTTGACTACCTTCAGAAATAGGTTACGGAAATATATCTTATATGATTTTATACCAAATTCAATATCTTTGTTGTAAACATCTCAGCTCTTGAAATTTTTAAAAGAATTCATTAAATTCTTTTTGTCTCCTGTCCATCGTAATGCTTAGCAAATGCAATCACCTGATAGCTAAGTTGTGTTACTTGAACAGACGACTAGACTGATTTCAAACTTATTGCTTGGAGGAAAAATCAATGATTTGGCTCAAGGCCATTTATTACTTATTTCTCGCTTTGCCCCTTTATTGAATAGTTTATCCAATATACCGTTTAAGACACTGTAAAGGTTTCCCTCTTTTTCCATATTTTGGGAATGAAGAAGGACGTTCATGTTTTACACTTCAAACCAAAACCAAGTTAAAGGAGAAATTTTAAGCGGTAAGTGAAGTTATTCCATGACTTCAGAGAGAAAACAACACCAATGCTCAAGAACAGAGGTATTAGAAGTTTTGGTACTGCTATCAAAAGAAGCAACGTATTGAGCAAGACAAAGAGAAAAAGGGTTGAAATAGATATTACTGAAAAGATTGGGAGATTATGGTATTGATGAATGAACAGAATTAAAAATAAGTTGTATTACAATAAGGAAATTACTGACGACCACAAAAAATAAATAGTTATCGTTCTAGAGAAAAATGGGAAAGCAATTGAATGTAAATTGTATCGACATTTTTACTGGACAAACCATATTTCTAAATGAATAAAAAGAATGCTTATGAGAAGCATCAACATACGAGTTAGGGGAAGAGGACTAATGAAAGATAAGACAAAATAAAGTATTTTTTTAGGGGAAAGAATTTTGAACAGAGGAAGCATACAAATTGTCAAATTTTAAATAATTACGTAATTATCTTAATTAGCTATTTGGTATCTAAGTACATTATTGTAGGCACTTCCTCAGTGTTATTTACAATCACCAATATTGAGCCACTCGACTATCCGCAGGGGGCTTTGAAGCTTCTATACGACATTTAGGAGATCTATCCTAAAACAAACACACTCAATGAAATCATCACGAGCGATGTAGAAGAGCCTTCAAGAACTCTTGAATCTCCTGTTTAAAGAATGTGGTTTTGTAAACTTGGACCAGTAAAAGGTGTATCAGAGCAATTATTAAATAACACAAATGACTGAGATAAAAAATGTACGCCTGGTAATAGATTATTGATTACGAATCTTAACGGATATTACAGAAATGACACTAGATCAAACCTCCAAAGAATGCCAGTGGATGTTTAATGAAAAGGAAGAACAATTTAACCTTTTCAAAACGAAGACATAATTTGTGCTATTAGCTATACTATGGATCGGATGTCCTTGTTTGTCAGCTGATACAGCGAAGCAGTACCAGCTTGTATTACAATGAGGTGTTCGTCAAATCTTTTTTAACGGACGAAACTCAGTCTACATCAATTATACTACCAATGATTCTCAGCTACTGCCTCACAGACAACTGCTTAGGGTGTTGTGGGAACACTTTACAAAACAAACTTTATGATTTATTGCCTGCTTTCAACAATGTCTTTTGTATCATGCTTACCAACCATTGCTGCTCCATCTTCATCTGCAGGGCATTCCTTTAGTTGTCTTCTGCATAAGAAAGAATATCTAAAGATTTCGTCAAGTGCCTAAAAGCTGACCTAATACAAAGAAGGGACAGTATAGCAAAATGTCTGTAGCCAAGTAAGCGGACCAAATAATTTACATTTTGTTTGCTAAAGAAATCAAAAGACTGTTTATCTTTTACATAGACTATGGTGTGATTTATGGATTCTCAAAGATTAAAAGAATCTTCTTCTAAATCTTTGTTACGTTGTTTGTAATTTTACTTGTGTTAGATTTTAAAAAAACCCAACCCCATCTGTCTAGGTAAATCAGAGTTTCTATACTTTCATTCTGACAAGAGTATGAGGAGACAAGATAGAAAAAGAAAGTACAGAAAAGTAAAAAAAAAATGTACTCAGGATTCACAGACAAGAGCTGGTACTGTTTATGAAAAAATATCTGAAAAGGCGTTCGAGAAAGGAAAAGATGTCTGCATCTTTTCTATTAAAAATATAAAAACTATGCAAAGTGAATAAACTCTACTAAATAAATTAGCAGACTTATTCATTGGCAAAATTAGGGAAGGACAACATGTATGGTTTGAGGAACAGATTTTAACAATGTCGTTGCTGTTCAGAAAGGCGTTCGACAAATATGTGTTACCAAGAGACTCGTTTAATAATCTGTGAATGAAAAGACATTTTTGGCTTCTTTATTGGCGGAGAAGACAAAATGTGAATGACCAAGTTTTTTGACGTAGAACCTCAAATAAAACACAACTGTAGCCATATATTTAATAAACTTAAAATGTGTAGCTTTGAAATACAAAGGAGCAATAAGATGTGCAGTACAATTGGGTGATGTGGGCATTAAACAAAATGTAGCGATCAATAAAACATGTGTTAAAAGACGTATTTCGGAAAAAAAGAAAATTGCTAAAAATGGTAAATAGATAAAAAAAGAAATCAGTTTGTAAATAAAGTTTTATGCCAATGTTCTTCTATGAGTGTTTTACACTTTTAACACAAATGAATACCAGCCGAAAGCTCGTTATAAAAATAGTTTTAAATAAAATATACAGACATACCATTTAAGCAACCAAACCTTGATACAGGCATGAAATCTTTTCAATATTAATATTTGCTTCATTTAATGGTGGTATTACCAATGCCTGTTCTTCTTAAAATATCTTTCCGCACTATTTATTGGAAGTTATCATAATGCTCAACAATTCAAACTTGTTTTCTTGTTGTTGAGAAAGAAGAGAAAAATTAGAAACAATGCATGGAAAATTCAGGTAAGTAACAGGAACAAACGGTATTTGGTCGCCTTCACAGAGTTGAATATGGGACAAATAGAATTTACAATTGGAATATCTGGGACAGGACACCCTTTCTAATATAAAAATAACTGAGTGAAACAATTCATCTGATGTCGTTATGGAATAGTTCTACAGTTATAAGTCCTACTAATCACTGACTGAGAAATGGAAAAATCATTAACACTTTCCCTGAATAATTTGGAAAATTTTTAAAAGAACTCATTTGGGCTTTGCTAGATATGGATGGACCAAAGCTAGAGAGTATTACAATAAATCAGCCTTTGGCAAAAAATATTCTTTGATCGTTCATCCCTTAGTTTGGTTAATAACAACAGAAATTAAGCGCTACAGACAGAGTCTTTTAAATGCTCACATGTCAATCTTTCAGTTTACTGAGCTTTCTATTTCGTATTTGGATCTGTGCTTAACTGGGGTTCTACCAAAATCTATTGACAGCCATTTATAAAAAATTTGAAAAGCTTTTAAGTTAATGAGAAAAACTGTAAGCTATTTCAAAATAAGCAATGGGTGTCTGCAAGGTTATTCAAGAGACTCAAATTCCTTTAATTTCTCACTTTCTAATAATTATACTTTTTCTGAATCTGTAGTTTGCTTTTTTAACAGTAAAAAAATCTACTTCATTAGAATTTGAGACAAAACAAAGTTTTGTAAACAGTTCCACAAAATATCAACAAAAAAGGGATAGCAACTATTAGTTGAAATATCAACTTTTTAGTCCTTGCTTTTTATTTTGGTGAATGCAGTGAACCACATTTCGGTCAATATGATGCACCCTTTGTGTAAAGTGTTGTTTCTTTACATCAATAATTAATGTAAAAGGTATTTATTAACCACAACGCTAATGAGGGATTTAAGAAAATGGCACTCTTATACAGAAAACTTTTGCAATAACATTGCATGTATCAAAGATTGTGAATCTACAATGATTATTTACTGTCATTATTTTTCAATGGTAAAGAAGATGTGACCTCTTTGAGTTAATATGACCCTCTGAATGATTTGTTTTCATCCAACTTCCAGAATTTTTACATCAAAAGTAAAGGAACAACTCACTTTGTTAATATCCTATGTTTTATTAGGTAGTACAGAAATGTAAAATTTTACTCTGTCCAGGAGATGAATAAAGAATGTGGGATCTTTCTAATGTGTCTTTCTAAAGTTACCTGAAAAAAATTTTCATGTTAAATTGATTCAATGTATTCAGTGATAACAGATCGCTTGACCAATTGACCTATATAGCCAGGAGCTATGGACTTCTGTCTTCATTTCTCTTTGTTTCCGAAATCAAAAACAAAAAAGTGACAAATTGTCTCTTTTTGTTTACCCCTTTAATGGAAACATGATTGACTTGTGTTTTTAGCATCTTGATTCAGTGTGGTTCTAGAAAAAAAGCTTTTGACGAAAATTAACATTATTTTACTTGCAATAAGTGACTAAAATATTGCTCCATTCTTTCCTGATCAATAAAAAGAAAAAGACCAATGACAAGAGTTGGCAATGAATAAATCGGGAAGTAACACTGCTGATAAAGCCAAGTGAAAGACTGGGTGACTCTTATTTGATACCATTTGAAAACAAAAGCAAAATCTACTTGGAACGCATCATTACAAAGCATACATTGGGAGGACAATTGTATTGTTTGACGTCATTGTGTGGGCAGCTTTAGAGCCTGTGGTATCAGTCTGTGATTTGATAGCAAATTAATCTACATGTGATGTTACGATAAAGACAGTTGCTTACGGTGCATATTTTCAGAATGTAGATATTTTGTGATTTGTGTTTCGTAATCCCCAAGCATTTCCTCCTTTCGGACACAAATAATACGTGATTGTTGAGAAGCTGTCTTGGTAAAATTCTCTTCCCTCTGAGTACTTTTTTTTCCAGTTGTGAATTGATTGATAAAATAATAAATATAAGTATGTACCAAATACTTTTTTGTCAAATAACCTTACTTATGCAAAAAATAACTATATTTATTCTTAGTTCTTCTTTATTCTACATATTCAGCGCTTCTTCAGCTACAGGAGTTCCAGATTTGATTGAAAGTACCCCTGAAATACCTTAGCCATTAATATTTACTTCCACATCAGCTATCCACTCAAGCTCTTATAATAAGACCAAAGTAACATTCTTCTTGCCGTTTTGTTATTATGCTTTGAAATCGCCTACTTGAAGGTGGTATTGATTGTGGATTGTTTAGGCCTAGTGCTCTTTAATGAACAGATGAAGAGCTTGTAACTGTTTTACTGGTCCATTTTATAAACCATAGATTTTACTTATTCGTTTCCTGATGTTTGTTATACTTTGAACAACTGTAGTCGTAAAGTGTTTCTGTGGTTAATTTTATTACAATCGATAAGCTTAATTGATTTTTCTTAACAATAATTTTTAAATATTTGATTTTATCAAGAAATACGCACCAGTATTGTATTTAACCCACTGCAAATGTCCATCAAGTCTTATAAAGGTAATGGATGATGATTAAAACCTTTCTTACTTAATGTCTGACGATTGACAAGTAGGAGAACTGAAAAGGTTTACAACCCATTTTTATCCTAACATTTAAGAATCTGAAGGAAGTATTTATGCTATTGCATTTTTGTTGCTTACCATTTAATTGATTCAGAAAATATTTTGTATTCTGTGTCCTTTATGATACACTCTGCCACAACAGAACAGCCATCAATAAGCATATTTTGGCTGATATATCTCCAGCACAAGATTCTATTAGTTTATTTCTAATAGTTAATCGACACTAATTATTTCACTTCCTTATTTAGGTGTTATAGTGAGAAAAGAGGACTCTATTAAATTATTAAATATATACATTTATATAATATAATATATATATATGTATTAATTATTAGGGTATGCATTTGACCACGAATGTGTTACAATACAAATTTTGCAGTGCATAAGAACTGAATAAATAACAGCTTCTCCAGAATAAAACCTATTTTTGGTAGTCATATTTCCAAGAGCAGATGGAATATACTCATGCACCAGAGCAAATAAAAATCGTGGCCTGGGAGAGTTAGGTTATACTCTTTATGCATATATATAAGGATCTGGTTCTTTTTCAGTAGGTAAACCAATGGGTAGCATATTTTTGTGAGCTTGTGAGTAGAAGGTGTCCTGCACTCAATCAAGAATATCCTCTAATTCCTCCAATGTCATGATACTTGCTTGGAAAATTTTTTGTACATAATTAACATTTTTTGCTAGAATTACTAGCAAATTTAAGATTAACGGATGCCGTGCTAATCGTGGCCTTCCTTGACACAACCTTTTATTTCCAGGAAGACGCCTCACTATACCGCTGGCCTCGAAATTTTATGTCTTTTGTTGTAAACCATCCCTGCAAGCTGGTTTAATGTTTAACCTTTTTAATAATCTCTGACCTAGGCCTTCCTTGTGCCTTCAATGTCACAAATAGCACTTATTAGTTCCTCGTTTTTCATATCAATATCAATTTGCTGCAGCTTCTTTGCTATTTTCTCCAGCCCCTTCTCCAAAACATAATGCTTATCTCTTCTGCATGAGACAAAAACAGAAGTTGATACTTTTAAAGCATTTTTACTTGTTCTTCAATTTAGCTTATAATTTCATTTTGGTTACAAATTTTTTGCTCCTGATGTCAATAGAAGTCGCTTCACTCAAATAAAAGCCGTATTTATCCTAGTAAAATTTCACTCTCAGTTGTGACTTTGTTTTAAGTTATCCTTGAGCAGGGGTGGAACGATTGTTACCATCAGATGCTTTCTTTTTCTCTGAAGTTGACAAAGCGTGACATCCTTTTCTATGCACACTGGAGTTCACCACCAACTCTTTGATAAGATAATTGTAATCTGACTTTTCATAGAATCATGGTGACTTTAATTGGCAGCGACTGGCTATTCAACCGCTTTGTGAATAAAACATTGGTCCAAAAAGCATCCATTCTTGTTTTTTTATTGTAGGACAAAGCCTGTCATTTACTATTTTGCTTCATTGATAAGCTCTTTTCATTGGGAATATAAACTTCCTAATCTCGCTCAGATTTTTTCAAACAACAGTTTGAAATTCATTGTCATTTTTTCATTAGCCTGGAAATATTTTTGCTTGGCAAAAAGTAACTTCTGGAAATGTGTATAATTTCTAATTTCTACGTCTTTAAGTATTTCACAAAAGCACTTGAAAATTATTGCATTACCCAAACAAAACTTAAAGAAACTGGCTTTGAATTCGAATGGAATGGGTAATTTCTTTTTTAATACAATGGAACTTCAAATGAAAACAAATAGATGAAACTGCTTTGATATGTTAACTTGTTATCATTCATGCATGAAGTGGACTCTGCATAGCATGCATAGGGCATTATTGGGAATATTTAAATCAAGTATTTGGGAATAAATAGTCAAAGAAAGTACTAAGAATAAAGTACATATATAGTTATAGTAAGAACCAAAGTCCCAGGTGCAAGATGTATATTGGAAAAGATCCCATACAGTAAGTTGACAAGTTCAATTACTTAGATAGCAATATAACATAGGATGGAAAGTGTGATCTGGAAATCAAGAGAAGGATAGGAATTGCAAAAGGTACGTTTGAAAGATGACGGAAGATCTTGAAACACCTCAAAATTCCAATGGCTACAAAGAAGAGGGTGCTGGAGGGTTATGGAACATCTTCTCTGTTGTATGGTTGTAAGTGCTGGACAATATCACCATCAATGCAAAAGTGAGTTGAAGCTGTTGAGATATGGTTTAACAGGGAAATGACGAGAATATCAGTGGTAGACCATCAAACAAATAAAGAAGTTTTGAGGAAAGCTGGAGCAGAAAGGTGTCTGATAAAAATAATCCTTGAAAGGCAGAAGAGGTTTATGGGACATATGAGAAAGAAAGAACAAGAAAATCTTACCCTTACATGTCGTATTGAAGGCAAAGAAGGAGAGGGAGACAAAGGTTAACATACTTGTGAAGTCTCAAGTGCCATATTAAAAAGTGTATACCAGCAAGTGAGAAGGAAAAAGTACAAGCTGGAAATCTACTGCAAATGATGAGAAATAGGAATCTGTGGAGAACATGATCGCCAACTTCTAGAATGGACATGGCATCCAGAAAGAAAGAGAGAGAGAGAGAGAGAGAGAGAGAGAGAGTTTAAAGAATCCTTAAAATTATGGAAAGTGTTCTGAAGAGCTTTTCTTGTTGTTATCACTTCAATTTTGTTGCATATTGTTGGGCTCGTTTCCTTTTATGTCTTCATATTCATGCAATCTTTCTATAAATGTAGTTTTTTCCTGGGAGTGGAAGATTGTGATAACTTTTGGTTTCTCAATGCTTTTCTACATCATATGACTTATATCTAGCCTATGGTTCAGTTTTATCTTTTGGCGTAGCCTTATTATTTTATATTTTTGTGTGTTTTTGCAGTCATATCATCAGTCCATACACCTAGTGGCATTATGTCTTGTGTGGTTCTAACCATTAACCCCTTTCCCACCAAAACCCCAACAAAATTTAAATTTTTCACTAGCTTATCTACCATTGATACATAAATAGATTTTAGAAAGCAGGAATGCAGTGTCGTATGCATCAAATACCCAGGCTCTACAGTGGATGAAACTGGAGGTTGTGAGAGAGAAGTGAAGGAACGAGTAAAGACAGATTAGAACAAATGGAGAGAAGTGAAAGTCGACGAGTCATTTTAAGGAGTACAAAACTATGAGTGGACCAGTACTGACGTATGGAGCAGAAACCTGGGAAGACGATCAGCTGCTGAAGCGAGATGAGGATGCTAAGGTGGATTCTTGGAGTGTCGCTTTGGGTCAGATAAACAAATCAGCACATACGAAAAAAGTGCTGGTAAACAAGCACAGGTGAAAAGCTTAGAGAAGCAAGCTTAAGATGTTTTGATCACGTTGTAAGGAAAGCAGATGAGTGTGCAGTGGAGAGTGCAAGAAGGGAATCAATCAGAGGACGCGGATTAGTTGGAAGTCAAAAGATGAGATGAACGGATGATTTGAAAAATGATAAGAAGAGCAAGGGACTTGTTTAGCGTGACAAGAAACAACGGCGGAGATTGCGTGCGACGATACTTGCTGCTGAACCCTGACTACTGTGATACCAGCATCAGATGAAAAATAAGAAAGCAGTATTGTATACCAGTCTAGCGAAAAGATCTAAAAATCTGAAAGTAAAGTAACAGGATTTTTTGTTCTCTTTGATACATTATGGGAATACAATGTAGTAGTAATTCTATATAAGCACGTTGAACTTTTGAGTTCCATTTTATAAAAGTAATCTTTAAATTATTATTATTATTATTATTATTCATGGATTAAAAATTTAAAAATTTAGGAAATCTGCTCTAGGTTTAAAGCGTTAACTTCTCGCCTCGTTTCTCAGTCTAAAGACCCATACCTAAAACGAGGTAAATTCTAAAGATCCTTAACTTAAGACAGGCGTTACTGGCCACTGATTATACTTTCCATTCTAATGCTATTTAAAAAATTTCTGATTCAAAAGGAAAAGAAAATCATAATAGCAAATAGTTTATATTAAGCTTTGTCTGTCTCACTCTGCACCTGCTAAAAAAGTAACGGTGGCTTTGCTGGCGGAAAAAAGAAGAAAATCTGTTATTNATTATTATTATTATTATTATTATTATTATTATTATTCATGGATTAAAAATTTAAAAATTTAGGAAATCTGCTCTAGGTTTAAAGCGTTAACTTCTCGCCTCGTTTCTCAGTCTAAAGACCCATACCTAAAACGAGGTAAATTCTAAAGATCCTTAACTTAAGACAGGCGTTACTGGCCACTGATTATACTTTCCATTCTAATGCTATTTAAAAAATTTCTGATTCAAAAGGAAAAGAAAATCATAATAGCAAATAGTTTATATTAAGCTTTGTCTGTCTCACTCTGCACCTGCTAAAAAAGTAACGGTGGCTTTGCTGGCGGAAAAAACAAGAAAATCTGTTATTGTGTCTAACCATAGAAGTACCATTATATCAATTATTTTGGTGCAGGTAATGAATTAAAATTGCTTTTTGTCCGTAATCCTGCCTTTTTCAACTTTACTTATAATTCTTTTATCTATTTTAGATCTTTTTTATTTTTATTCCACGGATTTAAGGCTCAGCCTTTCTTTTTCAGTAACTTTACAATACACAGATTATATCAACTTTTGATTAATTCATGATTTTACCATCTGCATGAAAATTGGTGTCGTTTTTTGTTGATCCACAATGTAGACAAGAGCTTCAAATTCAAAATTTCGGTCAAAAATATCTTACTCATTGGATTTATAACAAAGGATGGTTAGTACTAATATGGAGCAAAAATAAGCTATCCTCCGTACATTATAGTATGTTTGAGAGCTTTTAAAATTTAAATCAGATTGATGCGTTAACTATTTTGCGACAATGTTAAAGTTCTGTTAGGTTCAATATATAAAAATTTAAATTACATTTTGTCTAGTTAAGTATCTTAAAAAAACGTAATAAATGAAAAAAATTCATTTAGTTGGGATTTCAAATTATGGAATATCCTAACGTTCACTACAGCAGTAAAAATGTGGATGTCAAATTAATTACTTTTTTCGTTCCCGATTACTCCTACAGGAATATATGTTAAAAATTTGAAATGTTGAGGAATTTGAAGATCAAAGGACAAACAACTTACTAAAATAAATCCCTACTATTCCTGCTACTAAAAATTCAATTCATAATTAATTTGCCTAAATATCCTTTTAAAGTCTCTAATGGAAATAATATTGCAGTTGTATTTATGGTTGTCTAATTTATCACCCCCTTCAAGAAGGTTATATTTTTCGTCTGTTTGTCCATTTGCCTGTCTCTTTGTCTGTCTCTTTGTCTCTTCAAATCCCTTCGTAACTCTAAGTGTTAGGAAGGGACTTCAATAAAATTTCCAGAACATACAGTAGCACCACAAAGAAATAACTGGTTAAATTTTGGTGTTGATCTGTGAAAGTTTGGATGCTGTGAATACCTTTTTTCAATTTTCCAACAAGACTACAAACCAACAGACCTGTTGATTACGTGATAAAAATAAGTAACACAACATAAATTGTTAGAAAATAAACTTACTGTGAGGATACGCCAAAGAACAATCCAGTGCTACCAGTTGAGATCTATATTGATATGAAAGTTCAAATAAATGATTTTACAGATTAAAGGGCATCCAGGTTAATAGTACACGAAGAAAAAAAAATCAATTTATATATAGAGTATAACAAAAATAAATAGGCAAAAACAAAAGAATGAATCAAGTAAAACAGGGTCAACTGAGAAATCTATTCCTTTGCGTTGATAAAGGAATACTCCCCCTTCACTACCCTTGTGACAATAGTGTTAAAAGTTGACAAATATACTTCATTTCACCACAGTCTTTTGTATACGTGAACGAAAAGGTGTTGTAGCTTAGTTGGTCAGAATGCTTGCCCAGAAAACAAGAGATTCTAGGGTTTTTATTCAGGGAGTGACTTTTTTTTCATAAGATGCTTCTGTATTTGAAGAGATACTATCAGACAAAGCACTAGATTTTAATAAATTTGAATCCTTTTTTAAACTTTTATTTGCAAAAAAGGTAAAAGAAAAATAATAATTAATAAATATTAGCTCCTTCACCAAGACGTTTATTGTACGAAGCATGTGATTTGATTGAAATGAAAGTCGGGTTACAATTTTTGCCAAATGTTGCAGCTTCTTGGCGAAGGTTCACACTTTCTAAGTGCTTTTATTTTTAACAGAGATCTTCAAAAAGTTAAAAAATAATTTAGTTAATTAAAGTTAAAAAATAATTTATTATTATTTGACCTCCATTTGAAGTTTTACCATGTGGTTTCTTGGTCAGAAAAAATCCCTTAATCTATGAGATTTAATTATTACCGTTGTGGAAAAAATAAAAATCTATATTTATCCTTGCATCAAATTAGATAAATTATGGTTAAAGAAAGTACTCTGTATTTTTTTTTATTTCTGTTGTGAAGGAAAGACTTTTTTCTCCCATAGCTCAATATACGTCTTGTGGCTACCAAGAAAACCCATGTTAATACATAGATTTCACTAAATCCTCTGAAGATTTGCAAATTTTTATACTGCGGTAAAAGTCATTATCCCTGAAATAATCATGTATCATATTTTTAGATTTCAATAGTAAAGATGCAATGGTCCGTGGTGGATTTCCTCTCACAATCTTATAAGATCACATAAAATGTAAACCTATAAGTTTTGAAGTTGCTCTGGCATTCGAACAATTTCAAATATTAAAAGATTTTTTCATTTTGTATTCCACTGCATCATCTCAGAGATATTATAGGAAGACATCTGAAAACAGAAAAGTTTGTAAAGAATGACACTCATTTTAGAAATGTATTGGCTTTGAAAACAAGCTTGCGAAAGAATGCTTCCGATAAGGCATATTCAAGTCAAGGCTTCGGATGACATCAACGACCTTTTAGATATAGTCTGTTTGCATAATAGTTGGAACTAAATAGTCGGGTCGAGAATGTATCGTACGAGAAACAGTGATGCTAGTCTACCGCACGGAATGAAATCTATTTTTAGATTTACGTAATAAAAGCCATTTTTGGTCACGAGCTATTGCCGTGTCTCACACCATATTAACAGAATAAAGGCAACGAAAATTAAGTAAAATATGACCGTGTCATAAGAAACCCGAAATGAACATTTACTAGTTTAACCCACAGAAAAAAAAAAATTACAGAACACAAGGTTTGACTATGAACTGTGGACTGATGTACATCACTAAGTCATTTACGTCTCAGGTGACCATGAAGGTCCAAAAAATACCTCACTAGTAAGCGTTAGAGTTTAAAATCGTATAATGACCCGCTGGTCTCAGGTTATCTAACCCCATCTTATGACTATCCAGAACAGAACAGAATTCACTCACCTTTGTTTTGCAAATCTTATAAATGTAGCGTAGAAATACCAGGCTAATATATATAATAATATATGAATTTTATATGAACTACTCGTCGAGATTTGGTTACTGTTGGATCCAAAAGAAGTATTGTCTGCCTGTTTTGTTACATGGAAATGAATCATGATTACTGTCTATTAGCCAGAGGTGTCGAACTCTTTCAAGAAATCAAGAAATGCTGAACCTACCAAACTTCCATTGTCCATAGATTTTCAAATACAATCTACAGAAAATGCTGAGACGAATTCTGCATTTCGATGTTTTGGATAGCCGTACTGACAATTTGAAAATAGTTTTCTTTTTTCAAAGAAAATTCAGCAACTCATATTAGATTGTTTTTTTCAACATCTTTATATTACTGTAAATACTGAAATGGGCCGATAGTTGTCAGGGTCTCTTCGGTCGTCCGATCATTGACAAAGTACCTATTCATTTTTCAATATTCTCACATTTTTTAAACCATTTAGTTAAAGTTGAAATGATTTAGTTTCATAGCCCATAGAAACATTTTTTGCCAATATACAAATAGATGAAAAATTATCTACTAACCAGAGCTATAGTAGATTATTCACCAATTACTAGGCCACACATTAATTCTGGAATTTTTACAAATTCGTCGTTGCATTTCTTATTTCTGTCGTCAATACCACTTGCTTTTAATACAGTCAACTTACAACACCTTATAAGTTATTCCTATCCAGTGATTTCCCTTTAAAACAAAATGAACAATGCCTCATGTATCTTCCCCGAATTAAAAAGGCCTGATTTACAATCGCTATTAAAAATGGCTGGTATCTTTAACTTAACTCTTTCAAATGTTATACTTAAATATGAAATTAATTGCCTCAAATGTGGAAAGGGCTTTGAAATGTTTTAGTCCTTCCGCTCCGACCGTAAAAAGCATGTCACACTGGATGAAATAACATCTGATAAGTATTCCATTAACAGTGGCATTCCTCAAAGTTCTGTTCATGGTCTGACTTTCTTCCTTCTTTATATCAATTATCTTCCTCGTGATTTCCTTCAATTTATCAACATTTATTCGGATCATACTATCCTGGACGCTGGCATTGACCACAAGGGAACTCAGAAGGGACACGTCAAACTTGTGGAGGATTTAGAATGATCTTCAGGCTCTCTGAAAATGGTGAAGCTAGTGGCTGCTGTTTTTGAATGCAGCTAAAACGCAACTGTTGTCATTTAAAAAGGACGCTGAGTCCTTATCTTCCTCCAATATTCATGGAATATCATTCTGATGTTTAAATGGATTGTATCTTCTCTTGTAGATGTTTTAACTGATTAAAGTAGACTTTAATCAGTTAAAACAATGAATAACAAACTGTTTGACTGATAATATTTTACATTAATAAGGTTTAATTAAGTTAATACGGCAAAGGATGATTCTGATATAACCTATTATTTTCTATACTTTGTCTTTCTGTTTACCATATTTGCTGTGCAATGAACTAATGAAACGTATAAACTAACAAAAGGAAAATTAATATTCGGGCATACGCCAAAATTTACTTTTAATTGCTGAAAATTATTTTTCATTATTTGTAGAAGGAAGTACTGTTACATTATGAATTGTTCTTCAAATGCTATCTTTATCGGAAAACAACAAACAAGTTAGTCGTACATTTGTATATTTTCGTTACTTCAGGAAATTGACTAATTGCTAACTTGGAGGTCAGAAAATTGAGAGCTTTTAACTTTTTAAAAAAATTAAGACAGATAACATAAAATCATATTTTGCCTCTCTGTTGAGCTTTCAATTTCAATCAAAGCTGGCCTAGAAGAAAATATGATGGTTAGCATTTTCTTAATTTCAGTACACACTAAGAAAATCTTAATTACATATAACACTCGAATTTTGTAGAAAATTAAGTTCCACTACGGAAAAGTGTACAGGCAAACCTTTTTTGGGTAGAGGACACCCTCGATTAAATGGAAAAGTTCAGCTTAATTTCCTCGAAATTTGTTACGAAGAGCTGGAACACGGATAAATTGAAAGGGTTTTTTTCCTCCAACTATGGTCTATGATTAATATATATTATGAAGCGTAGACTGGAAGTGTTTTATTTCAAGTTTGATGTCTTGCTTGATAAAACAGTTAAATACATTCCTTCAAAGTTCCTTTTGAATAAGTTTATAGAATACATAGGATATAGAGCTGGTTTAAAAGCGAGTAGAAGAGGTAAGGAAGTTTAATCAGTCTCGTTAAATACTAAATTGTATTACTCAAAAGGATGAGTGTAAATGATTATTTAATATTTATTTTATAATTTTCGTTGTTTTTTATTTTTCCTTTAAAATTTAATTTTCAGTTTTTAACTTTTTATTTATTCACAATTTTTGTGCCTGATATTTTTAATTATTCCCAGTAGTTTTAAAGAAATGATCTAGTGAAGAACATGGTGCCTGTTGCTCAGTTAATACAACATGTAGTTATGACAGTCATATAACAGGGTAGAACCCAGTTAAATACAATTAAAAATATTAATAGAAATAATAACTATAAGGCTAAAATGAATCATTTTCAGGCTGGATTTATTTATAATAAGAGAGTTTTTTTGGAGCAAGAAAGATCTGTAAAATCGGACAGTGATAAGATAGCCCTAGCAGTTCTGTTCGATGTCACTTCATATTCTCTTAGCGATACAAACAATACTCTATACTTCATATTTATTGACCATTCATATTACAATAGCTTGGAAAAACAAGTTAAAACAACTTAACTATCCACTCTTTTTTATAGGGTAACATAACTTAGTTTTGGAAGCACCAAAATGCTATATTCTTCAAATTCACTTATCTCCCCTTACACAAAATGTCCTATTTTGATTTTTTTGCAAGGCAGTAACTAATTTATGCATTTTGGCCTGTCCGTTTTCTCTATTTTTGTCTAATTGTGAGTTAGAAAGTCATCATCATACCTTATCACAAATTTTTGTTCTCATGAGAGTGCTGCATCGTTTTTTTGTCTTTGGATCTGCATCCAAACAAGTGGGCCCTAGAAAACTACATAAGATGTGATTTTTCTTTGTATTACTTCACCGCAGAAACATTTAGTGCAAGCTGTATAACTCATCTCTGCAGATTATCGTCTCACCTAGAAATTTTGTTCTGCCTCTGTTCAAAAAGATTCATTTGCGCCTGGTAAGGGAGAATCCACAAGGCAGGTCGTTACCAGGGTTAGGGAGGGCACTGTTAGTAGTCTGGCAGTCAATCTCTCTCTCTCTCTCTCTCTCTCTCTCTCTCTCTCTCTCTCTTCGTTTCTGAAAGGCGTAGTTTGATAGCTTGGAGTATTTAGTTCTTTCATTGTCATAGAGCTCTTCCGTGATACATACACCTTTTAATTTCGCGATGTTAGTATAGTGGATGCCTGGGATCATTTTCGTGTTTGATTCTTTGCTTGTTTTTTGCCAATGAGAAAATGACACCACAGTATGTCTAGCTTCTTAATGTTTTCGTTACTGCCGTGTCGTTTTCATTTTAGTTTGGTACTTCAAATCACTCCCAATGATAAAAAACTCCGTCTTTTTCCAGTTGGTAATTAGCTGGTTATGTTTATGTTAGAATTACTTTGTCTACTAATTTTCCCAGCAGTTGAGCTGCAAAACAGCACGATGTTTATTATTTGTTCTCCATCATTTAGTTGCTCAGTTTTAATTTTATTTAAAACCCCAGTGTATTTACATTAATAAAAATAACCAGAAGCCATATCATCTGGCAATTTTAAGGGAATGTTTTTAAAAATAAATTGTTGCTTAACACTGCAATATTGCTATTTTTTAATTCAGCACCTGCTACTATGGAACACAAGTTGTCTGAATTAAATTAATACATACTGGATTTAGTTTGTTGATCTTCTCTTCTAACAGACGGATAAAAGATCTCTATATTACCGCAACCTTTTACTTTTATTAATCTTTTGCATTATCAAAAGAAAACTATTACTTTTTGTACGTATGTATTTATTAAATAAATTTTCAGTAAAAATAGGCTATTGAAGTCAAGGCCTTGCCTAGTAAATAAATCTCCTTTTTTCATATTTAAAAATTTTTCTGCTCTTTGTTCTGTGCAGTCTTAAGGTATATTTGTCAATATTATTGTTGTAATCTTCTGAAATGAGAAATTAGAATGTCTTAAAGGCTAGTTATTTTGATTGCGTCTACAAAGACGGAGTTTCTCACGTTTTTTAAACATGGTTTAAGAAATAGCAACACTTAACTTATGGACAAGAATTTACAAAATGGCATGCTAATAATTCAATCTTTATGGATCTTCTTTTAATAAGTCCCTTTACATAAAAAATAAGCTTTAAAAGCTATTGAATAAGAATTAGTACTATTACCTATGGTTTTACTCTTTCTATAACCCTTTCCATCGTCATTTCTGACTGGTGTTATGTCCAAGGTGGAGATACAGCAGACCAAAATGAATTTTGAAATGATAAGTGTAACACGGATTTCGAATCCATCGCAGATTACATGAATGGTTTGATGCATACAATGTCATTGTCAGCTTACTCAACTTTCGAAAATTTTGTTCTTGTAGGTTGCAAGATTTAGCCTTGTTTCAACATATACCATCCTCTTCCATCTAGTCCTGCCTAATACATGTTCTCTTGTTAGAATAATCCATCCAAGTTCTTTCAGAAGAATGTCGTTCCATTGGTATTTTGGGATTTCCCTACTTCTTTTCTTTCAAAATGTATCTCATACACCCTCTTGATGTTCTGATTTGCTTCTCTATGGCGCACATACTCATACAGTTTTAATCTTATTTATTTCACCATATCTTTAATAAGTGTTACTTTTGTATAATTTTTTATATCTGTATTCCTAGCGTTTACTTTAAGATTGATTCTCAAACAGTTTCTCAGCGTTGTTATTTGACATGGGTTTATCTTGTTTGCTGAGCGATCCCTAATTGACCAAATCTCATATCCATAGAGCAAAAGTGAATTTACGTATTTCGTATTTTAACAATTTTTCTTTGCTGCTACCTTTTTATCGCTAGTACGTTACCACCATTTATCTCAGGCTTTGGTTATCGTAAGTTCCATTTCCTTGAGGCTTCATAAATATTATCCTTTCCAGTAGCGAAACTCATGGAGACTAAATTTTTAGCATTCGACCACACAGGTACATACACACTTACAGATAAAAAAGTAAGCACCCACTATAAAGGCAAAACAAAAGAACTCATTACGAAGTTTAGTATATTCCTATTCGATCATGCTATGACAATATTTAGCACTTAACAAGTCAGGAACAGAAAAACATTCACACTCCATTTTTTACTTATTACGCTACTATTACTGCCATAATATTGTGTTCCTATTTGTTCTTTACTTAGATGTGATCGTTATTTGGAACCGTCCTGTATTTTAATATCAGCATTGAATCATATTTAATAGGAAGCATACAATTTTTAAGCCCAAACATAATAGTGTACTAAAAACAAAAAAAATTGTTAGAAAAATTAAAATTAGAATGTAAAGAGTTAAGTGTTGTAAATTGAAAGACAACGACTCCAAAAAAATATTTATCTTTACCAGACAACTAATGTAATATAACACAAAACCTAATTTGAATAATAACTTCCTAATTTTATGATAAAGTATAAAAAGGGTATAATTACTATTGGTATCAGTAATCAAGCAATTGAAAAAATAGCGCTTTTAATGTGTTCTTTTTTTTCAACTTAAATGACGTATCTGATGTCGAAAGGATACCGAAAGAGCTAATATAATAAAGAAAGGACTGGTACTGAGACAAGTGTAAAAGCATTGCTTGGTCTTTACAAGTCCAGTGACCGAGTAAGTGAGCCATTAGACAGCGATTAGTTTTTCCAATACACTTCTCATCACACTCTGGGTATTTAAGCCTGTAAACCATGTTTGATTTTCTGTGATGTAGTCATATTGTCCTTTGTTGGACAGAATACTGAAAACTTCTTAGTATCAAACAGAACATCAAAAACGACATTTCTTCGTATAAATCGTGGTAACTTTTTGACACAAGATTTTGGCAACTGTTCATCCTTTTCACCAGCAAAGGAAACTTTGCTAAAGACTTTGACGGCGTCATACTCGTTTTGGGCCTCACGCTTAGCAGTTGGTGTGGTTTGTAATCTTTACAGCATTTTTGCAACCGCACTAGAGGAGTAGCCATTACAAATAAATATATTTTGTATGGGAAAGATTTAGTTTTTGTGATATTCGTATGACGATGATGAATGCAGCTATTGTTAAAAAAAGCAGGAACAGAAAGAAACCTATTGAAGATGATCAGAAAGAGACAGCTCTCATTCCTAGGACACACAAAAAGAAAGGAATGGCTAGAAAATGCGACTTTCACTAAATACACAGAAGGAAAGGAAAGTAGAGGACAACAACAAATTAATTTACTTAACAAGTGTAAGTAAATGGATGATGGCAAAAAGCCAGTTTGAAATAAAAGAAGAATGAATGAACAAGAAGTGCTGTGAACAATAAAGGACAGGAAGATGCGAAAAGCCATGGTCATCCTTGTCATGAATGAAAATGGTACCTAGGAAAAGAGGGAGAATATTCTTATTAGAATGTTAAATCTCGCTAAATATTTTGTATATTTATTCACACAACAACATATAATACCATTAATTGTTGTAAATATGGTTTTATTTTTCTCAAAAAGTCTTTCCTTGGTTGCCATTCTTTTTGTTTCATCCCTTTTGTAGATAAAAATCATGTAGGTATAAAAAACTACCAAAACACCTTTATTAATTTGCTCACTGATACGACAAGATTTCTGAAAATTGTAACAACAGGGTTTCTTAGAATGAAAATTTTCCCAGTAATCGATAAAAGGCTATTAACAATCCAATATAGGGATTATAGATATTGAAGGCCATCTGGTATCATTTCATCTCTTCATCCTATTATTCAAATGCCATATTGCCTTTCAATTATTTCGAGTTCCTTGTTTTGTTTTAATGTCCTATGTTTAGAACGGTAGGTAAATCTTATTTAAAACAGTTGGTTATTTTGTAATCAAGCTTATCCCTTTTTCTACATCAGAGTGACCTGGCAAACACAATTAACAGTTTTCTGGCTAATGTTTTTTCTTCAAATTATTTTTTTTGTAAAAGCAGTTGATCATAACGCTGTTATCTTGTCAAAATTAATGTCTGCGCTCTAGTGACAATGAGATGCAGAGAAGTATTAAAACCTACAATTGTTTGTAAGCTGCACCAAATCTCTCGCTATTTTGAAAATGCAACCTACTTTTAGTTGAACTGGTACAGTAGTTATAAACTCGTTTTGTATCTTATTAAACTTAGGTGATACAATTTTTCGATTTTTGCACCGAAGTTTCTTTGGTGAAGTTGTTGTTGATAAAAGAGCAGTTTACAATAAGATTTCTTTTGTCCAAAGAAAATCTTTAGGGTTCAGAGAGTATTAGATACAGGTAGGTATTATAAGTGACAGAAGTGTGTAAGCTGCACTTAGTCTCTTGTTATGCTGAGAATACAACCTTAATTGGATTTCAGTGACCATCATTGCAACTCTCTCTCACATAATTATGCGAAGTAGTTTTTTATTTTCTTTCCTATCTTTCTCCTTTTTATTCAATCTTTGGTACGGAGTGTACTACTGTAGTCTCTCCAGGGAAATATTTTCAGGTTAATTCGGTCTTTTATTTATACCTCCTCCCATAGTGCTTTGGGAAAAAACTAAGGAAGTGAGTTTACTTAGTTTAATATGATAAATAAAATTAATATAATTCCTTGTGATTGGCTAGGGAAAAGTAGGACAAGAGGGCATTTACAGGTTAGGCTCTACTTTCCTTCATTCAAGTTCAGCAGGAGTAATTTGCAATGATGATAAATTAAAGATCATATTTAAAGCCATAAGATAATCAGAAATTGATAAAAAAACACCAACAGATATTAATTTGAAAAATTTTACTTATTATTTTCCCAATATCCAGGGTAACGACAGGTATTTTTTTACAACTCATTGAATATTCTGATAATGTTCCGGCCAGAAAATAAATGTCATTTGAACCTCGGAGGTCTATGCTGCTTGACATACCTCGAAATGCCTTGGTTTACAAACTTGTCTGTTAAGTATGTAATCAATTCTTGTAATTCTCAATAGCTACCATAACCAAACAAGCTTATATTACACTACGTCTATAATTGGTCACAGTTTCATAGTTTTATTTAAACAAAATACATATCAAAACAGAATAATTATTTTGAAAACAGGCATTCAAAGAATCAATTTTATCAGCAGTTTTATATTTAAAAGTGTTTTCTGGGTATAAAAAAATTCGTTATACCTAAATATATAAAGACAAGTATAAACACAGATACATGGATGAAAGATCCTACGTGTTCTTAAATAGATGTTACGTCATATTTATTTGATTTAGTTTTGACAATAGGGCAGAATAGGCTAAAGGACAATTTGTTTATTTACAAACTTTACCTTCTTTGGTCTGAAAATAAATATAGTGATAAATTAACTAGCAATTTACTCTTAGCCATTATCTCATTTAGAACTGAAGTGAGTTTTTCCCACTTCTACTACTTCTACTACTACTACTACTACTACTACTACTACTACTACTACTACTTCAGATGCTACTTCTACTATTCTATTACTACTATTTTGTTACTACTACTACTACAACAACAACAACAACTGATACCAGTTACTACTACTACTATCAATACTACTACCACTACTACTACTACTACTATTACTATTGCTACCACTAGTACCACTACTACTACTACTACTACTGTTACCACTAGTACTACTACTACTACAGCTACTACAACCACTAGTACCACTACTACTACTACTACTACCACTAATGCAACTACTACTACCACTACTACAACCACTAGTACCACTACTTCTACTACTACAACAACTACTACTACTATTACTACTACTACTACTACAACTAGAAACAATAATAATAATAATAATAATAATAAAAATAATAATATTTAATTANACTATTACTATTGCTACCACTAGTACCACTACTACTACTACTACTACTACTACTACTACTGTTACCACTAGTACTACTACTACTACAGCTACTACAACCACTAGTACCACTACTACTACTACTACTACTACTACTACTAGAAACAATAATAATAATAATAATAAAAATAATAATATTTAATTAATGATGACTGGAAAAAAATTTTTTTATTACAATAACAGTAACACTCTTACCCATGATCACAAATGTCTTCAGGAATATGTAATTAGTAATGGACATTCTTGGTCATGTCTTGAGTAGCCGTAGCAGGCAGATGAACCCTAATGTGTTCGAATTCTCGAATACCGAAAAAAAGAGAAAGATCTGGGAAGGCTTTACCACAAATGTCCATATCTATTAGGATACTGATGTAAATGAGTCTTTATCTTGACATATCATAATTTTATTTGTTCTTGTCTGCCACCAGTTGAAGCCAAAAATCTTGACTGTCATTTTTTTGAATTTTGTATTCGACTGTGTTGGATTCTTGTTTTAGGAAAACTTTTTAATATTTTTACTTCCTCCATTCTTTGACTTGGTTAGGATAACTTTAAAGAAACAACAACAATTGCCTTTAAAAAGAATCAGTCGTATTTTTAAACAATTGGAATAGGAATTATCGGTCGTTTTCTAAAGATTTTATTTCTATTCATCCCTGGAAACAGCTGTAACTTAGAGAGATATGAGGACTACAATTATTTAGTATATTTCAGGAGAGTTTACACAGAAAACATGAATACTTTTGAAAATGAGTTGAAAAAAACCCAAACTTTTATTACTTCTTTCTGTTTTTCTTTAAAATCCAATCCAATTTGATATTGAGATGTCAGTATTCTTGCTTTAATAAGAAAGGTAACTCGAGAGGCAAAAACTCTACTGATTCTGGATTGTACTTACTAAACGTTTTTGTAGGAAATATTTCCAATACTTAGAATCAAAATCATATTCAAGGGGAATGAGATTTTCGCTCTTGGCAAGCTAATTCGAATTTACCAGTGCTACCTGAGTTTGCTTTGCATGCAAATTATACCTTTTGTAGCATTATTATATGCTAACTTTTATTAAACAGTATTACTACATATTAATATAAAGTGTTTATATAGAAAACCACAACCAATTCCTTATACGAGTGATACTATAGAGCATGGCTATAGAGTAGTACTAGGGAATATTACTGCAGAGTATTAAAAAAGAGTAGAACTAAAGGGTATTGAAATAGAGTGGTTTTAAAGAGTATTGTTACTGCTTAATAATATAGCGTATTATAATAGGGTAGTCCCAGGGAGTATTACCACTGGGTAGTACTATAGTTTATTACATTAGAGTACTATAAAAGACTATAAAAACTGAGTAATGATATAGATTGTTGCAATTGAGTAGTAGTAAAGAGTATCATGAGTATTGAGTTATTAAAATAAGGTACTCCTATAAAGTTTTCTTGTAAAGTATTAGTACAGAGTAATATTAAAGATTATTCCTTTAGATTATTATTATAGGGTATTGCTAGAAAGTAGTATTTTTAAATATTTCTATTACCTGAAAATTATTCCTTTTTAATAGGACTGTATACTAAATATTACTATATATATTTCTTTCTTTCTTGTGTCATGTTTTACGTATTGAAGAAAAACGAAGTGAAATGGAGCATACTTTAATGCCTGCATCTCAATGTACAATATAAGTTATTCGATGATGATCAAAAAGGACCATTTTAATACTGAGTAAAGAGCTACTAAAACCATTGGAAACCTCTACCATACTTATTAATTTAAACAATGAAACAGCAGCATTTCTTTTAATATTCAGATTGTTTTTGAAGCAAATTTCATTGTATACTCTTAGCATATCTATGTTGAAATGTGGATTAAATTCAAACAAGGCTTTGCTAATTGGAAAGTTTTTTATTTCCTTGTATTAATTCAGCAGAGAATAAAAAAATTCAATTTCTTAAGAAATTGGAACGATGATCTTTTCCTATTAATTCTATGTCTTCTCAAGAAAATTGGAATAAAAAAACTTTGTAGGTATACCGTACAAATGTCTTAAAGTTCTTTAAATCACGTCAGTACTACATTAATGAGTGAAATTTTCAAGAAATTTTGTTATAGATAGATAATATATTGAGTGAAACTGAAACTTGACACTATGTCTCTGCAGCTTTTAAATCAAACAAACGAAGAAAAAATTATTTTGTTACTATCTTGCTGAGTTCTACTGAATTTTCCTTATGTTACGCTAAGGTAACTTATAAAAAAGGTGAATTTTTTAATATTCGAGGAAAAGCAGAATTAAACCATGGACAACAGAAACAATGCTCAATAAATTCAAATTATAGAACAAGCTTTAAGGAGATTGTATCCATCTTAATCAGCAAGCTCCTTGACAATTTAATGTTATAATTGATTTGATTTAGTTATTCTTTGTAGAGTTTCTTATGCTTTGTTAATCAAAATAGTTTCTGAAATAATTTTATTTTGTCTTAAGTGAAAAGTTTAAACGAAATTTTAGAGTCTTTCATCCATTTATTTAGTAAAGAATAGCTCCCACCCACCCACACAGTAAGAACATAAATACCCCAGTATATTCAGTAATAATGAGGAAATGTCTTTCGTAGCAAACAAGTTTGGTTTTGAAGTTTTGATGCTTTTTAGAATTACAAGGGGTTTAGTTAAAATAAAAACATCCCTGTTTCTATTTCAAATAAAAACACAAAAGAAAAATGTTGTTGATATCTGTAGTTGAAAGGAATACTTGGGGAAGAAATTATCAAAATATTTGTGATGCAACAATTTGAACAAGATTTGAAGATTTAGTCAACAATCCTTTGGAAATGGTACAACTTTTGACCACCTGTCTCTACAAATTATTTTGCTTAGCAACTGTCCAAGTAACTACACTATATCAGAGACGAAAAATTTTCTTGATAATTTTCTTGATATTAACGAAAGAGTTTTTCAAAATTTTGGTTCATGTGTGCGTGTAAAGGGGTTTAGTGATGGTTCCCCACTTGAATAAATGAAAACCCCCTATGCAAACAAGGTTGCCTTTTATTAATTTTAATACATAATTGTTGGGTAATAAGGTTAATGTTACCTCATTTGGTGATTAAAGCTGATACTTCTCTTAAAAATGTCTCGTACGTGTATTTGTGTCGAAAGAATTAGTTTGGAGACTTTGCGGTCTTCCAACCTTATGGTATAACAGTGTTGTCATAGAAAGTACCTGCCATATTTTACGGTTTAACAAAGCAAAACAAGTTAACCTTGTTATGTTAAAATATAGTGACAAGTATTCATCTTTTTTTTATTAAACATCTGTGCAACTCAAACTTTCTGTCAGAGAAAAAGCTTTTGCAAAGTTCCTCTTTTTCAGTATGAGGATAATCCAGATTGAAATAGGAAAATAATAGATAAAAATAACAGATAAAAATCTACTTCTTGCTTGTTTAACTTTCTCTTAGTTTTTAATAGAAAAGGACAATAAAGTTTAGTGAATTAAAACAAAAACAGCTATTTTTTTTTTAATTCATTAAGCTAAGAAGTGGGAAAGTTGATCAGATTAGATCAGAAGCTCTTGTGAAAATCAAAGAAAATGTGTTCTATTACCATATAGTGACAGATGGTTCAAATGCGAATTATTCATAAACAGTTGCTAGAATTTCGAATTTAATATCTGCATAAAGCTTTCCTTCTTCTTGCTGGTTTCCTTTATTGTTCATGGCCTGTGTTTTTATAGAGAATAATTACTGGTTGACAATTATTAAGCTAATTTATTACATAATTTGAAGTATACTTCCAGGGTTATTGGACTAATTTATTTTACAATTTGTTACTATTGTTGTCATTCTTATATTTTAAGCTGCTTCCTTACATCTGTATAAGGGACAGTGTCTCTCTGCACTTTGCTCAATCTGAATGTCCATTGGTGGTCCCTCGAGAAAGTCCTCTTCAACAGAGGCGGAGATGGCGCTTTAGGAAGTGATTCGTTTGTCTTGCAATCTATGGTGTATTGCATGCTATCTCCCTATCTTTAGTTGTTCTGTCCCCTCTGTTAGGATCTTCCGGAAATAGATATTTATAAAAGGCAATAATGGTCTCACTATCTACCAAGGGTGCTATGAATGCTACTAACCCAGCACAGGACTTCAAGGGTCATCTGGTCCAGAAAATATCAATATTTTTCTTGTCTCAAGAAGTTTTACCGGTTCCAAAGATACATTACTTCACATTTTATCGTTGTCTGTTGTCATAATAGGCCTATCTTTAATTTTCTTTTATTTATCTCTTTTCTTCACCTTTATTTCCTTGTTAAAATAATCCCATTGTTGAGCTGCCTTCCTTGCTTAACTACGCATAGCAGTTTCAAAGAATTCTTGTTCCCAAGCATTCTTTCTCTCTTTCAAGACATTTAGTAACAGCTAATAGGCCCTTGCCAGCATCACTTTTGAGTACATAAATCCAATTAACACGAGTTTGTAGATGATCTATTTTGTTAATGGTAATGACTTATCTGGTCCTCCTGACAAGGTTTTCAATGTCCTTTTTCATGTAATCTAATATACCAGAGCTGCACCTAACAAAAGAGACTGTCTATTAGTTATAGATTATACCAAATTTTTCCCATTTTCTTATTCTTTCTTTCTTCTCAGCAGTTAGCATTTTATTTGCGCCTAAGATGCACAAGTACTTTTATCTCAAGTTTGTTTCTAGCTGCTAAATGGTTTTTCTGTCTGAAAGTTGCTACCTTTTCTTTCTCATTTTTGTTCTTCTCTACTCAACGTCACACTTTTTCATGTTAAACACTATATTCATATCCTTAGAAAAAAACTCAGCTCATTGTATGTTTTAATATATAAAAGGAAAAAAAATGGTAAAAACCCACAAGCATTTTGTTATTGAGCTTCCTAAATGTGAACGAAAATAACAGATGAACCTTAAACTTTATTTTAAGAGTGAAAATTAGAATTAGTTTTATGCAAAAGCTATGAAATTGACAAAAATTGAGACAACAAACGTGATCTCAGCTGGAACCTTTTTCCAAATAACTATACAGGAACTTAACAAAAATGAAATGAGGATTTGATCAAGTTGTAATTGATCAAATTGATCAATTTTTATTTGAGCTTCCCAAGTTTACCTGCTTCTGGCGGGCTGAAATACTTCGCCGATTTTCTAACCTTTACTCCATAACAAAGATACAATGATTTTAGCAGCAGGTAGTGGTGCCTGATAATCGATTGTGAAGGAAAATTTCACTTTGATCTCAAATCAAATATGCTAACCCCCTGCACAGTACTATATGCTGAGTATGATATATGATTGTATATTCAAACAGACGTTTTCAAATTTCATTGTTCTTAAGGATACGAAGTCTTACCTTTGATCGAATAAAGTTTTAGTGAGAAAAACTTATTTGAACTGAAGACAACAAGAAGTGAAATAAATTTCTTGAAAATAAATATAAACAGCGAAACTAATCCAATGGAAACTGATGAACCTGACAGCGACATTTTAAGTAGTATAGAGAACAACGAGAAGGTAAGTCTGAAGTGGTTTTGCCTTCGGAACATCTTGTCAATATTTGTCAATCAATTGGAGTGTAAACACCAAAACAACGATGAACACCAATATTTTCTCATGGTACATGAAGTTACCAGTAATTGTTTAAAAAAGAAACAGTAATGAACTAATCCTACTATATATTTATGACATTAGGCTAGAAATTGAATTTCTTGATTGCTTCTTGGATGGTTTTCTTTAAAGGGCACAAAGGATTCGCAGACAGTACAATGTGTAAAAGTTTAATGACTCAAGATATTCAATACACAAAGATGATATTAAAAATTTTTGAAGTAAAGTTTATTTCGAGGTAAAAGAATTGGTTTTTTTAAAATATCTTTTACTATTTGGCATGGCTAGTAGACAGGTGAAGATATCGCTGCTGTAAAAGCCCACGGCAGCTGGTCTACACTTGTTCTTAAATAAAAAAATTATTTGAAAAGCTCATGGGGATGTAAGAATCTATTTTGGACGCTTAAGTTAACATTTGTTACTACTAGTTAATTGGAAATTTTGGGGGTTTTCATTGGCAAAATAGATATTTTTTCCTGTGCGAAGGGGGTGCTGTATATGATCCCCTCCCCACAACACACAATAATTGCTTGGAATTTCTAGTGAGTGGCTCCATTTGTGTATAAATATTATTTACTTTTTTATTTATCTAACTATGCATTTATTTACTTAGTTATTTATTTAAAAATATTTAAACACGTTACATTTGTCTGGTTATTACCATCGTTGTTTTATCTGAAGCTTCCTGGCAGAGACGATTACTAGAGAAGCTGCAATTTTATTTTTTTTTAACTTTTTACAGTCATCTTGCCACATCTTGTACAGTTACCCTCGGTGAAAGACTGTTAAATGCGAATGACAGAATAACATGAACAAGTTATGCAGAAAGCAGAATCAGAAACATTTCAGATATTATAAATATTATTTTTTATAGGCAAGGTATCAATAGGTAACAACTATTGTCCATCTACCATGTCTCTGCCTATTGTAATCTAAGCAATATATCCTAGGAGGAGACATCTAATAGAAATTAACTGGCAATTCAAATTAGATTCAAACCAGTGCCTATGGTACTAGTTCGAATAACTTTGTTGCAACCTATGTTTCCCCTTTGTTTTTCAACAATTCCAAATCCTGTCTTCCAATATAATTTTCAAAAAGAAGCCTACATTCACTGATATTGATTATTTATTAAGATAGATAAAGTACTCCTTTCTCTGAGAAGGCTTTTTTAAACCCAACTGTGTTGTCCGAGTTTCTTTTGAACAAGAAAAGACTGTTCAAAAGTAGCTTTGTTGAAATTTCGCAACATCATACTTTTATAATACTTTTTTCACCTTTCGAAAGTTATTAGCAAAGAAACTCATACATGAACTAAGTATTTTGTTTTGTTTGTTTGTTTGTTGGAGTTAAATTGCATCCTTTATATAAAAATATGTTGAGGAAATTTTCCATCTTTTTTATTTCTCTTTAAATTTTGCATTCTTAACATTTTGTAGGATCTCATTCAAAAAATTAGATGTAAGACAAAATTATTTATGATAAAAACAATCACAGCACCACTGCCTTTTCAATTTTTGAACAAAACAATCTCTTAAAACTACAAGCAATAAATCACATATGTCTCTTTTATAGTACTTCACACCAGGGTCGAACTCAATAAGCAAGGAAAATCTTAATTACAGTAGCTTCAGATCAAAGAATTTTTAATATTCAGAAGCCTTTTGGAGTTGTCTGATGAAAATAATAAAATCAATATTTTCTGGGAATATTAAATTCTTGTATTGATAACGGACTGAGCGGTTGCACCTTATCAGGAAAACAGCTGGACACATAGGACTAGTATTCTTTGATAAAACTGGCTTTTAAACAACAGTATGTTTAATATATGAATTAGAGAAAATAAATTTTATCATTCAGCTGTAGTTTGGTAACGGAACATATCTGATACTCAAGGGATTAAAATATGCCTGGCCTGAAGACAGCTAGGAGAACTGAATGTGACTGTATCAGTTGTAATCAATAGCCTTCTGAATCAATGGTACGTTATGTTAATTGTGAAAGCTACCTTCGTTGATACACAATGAAAATCTGTAATTTATCTAATTGTAATTTATCTAATTTTGTTGAGATGACGAGTTTCGTCTTTCATTTCAAGCTTTAGGTAAGATCTTTAGTGAACCTCTGTGACCCATGTAAACTTCTCTAAATATCTGTAAAGCTACATCTATCCACCTATTCATCTATCCGTCTATCCATCTATCTATCTATCTATCTATCTATCTATCTATCTATCTATCTATCTATCTATCTGTCTATCTATCTATCTATCTATCTATCTATCTATCTATCTATCTATCTATCTATCTATATATCTATCTATATATGTAGGTATGTATCTATTTATCTATCCATCTACTTTTCTACCAATCAATCAATAAATCCATGAATCAATCAATCAATGTATGTTTGTATGTATGTATCTACGTCCAAATTATAATTTACTTTTCTGTCTTCCGTTATTTAAATATTTACAATATATNCATCTATCCACCTATTCATCTATCCGTCTATCCATCTATCTACATCTACCCACCTATTCATCTATCCATCTATCCATCTATCTATCTATCTATCTATCTATCTATCTATCTATCTATCTATCTATCTATCTATCTATCTATCTATCTATCTATCTATATATGTAGGTATGTATCTATTTATCTATCCATCTACTTTTCTACCAATCAATCAATAAATCCATGAATCAATCAATCAATGTATGTTTGTATGTATGTATCTACGTCCAAATTATAATTTACTTTTCTGTCTTCCGTTATTTAAATATTTACAATATATTGCAAACAAATACTGAAAGTTTAAATATATTTTTGAACCTAAAGAATTGTGAAATTCAATAGCTAGATATTAGCTAGCTATATACTTCATAATTCTATAGTAAAAAATACATTTTTATATTTGGTATACTTATTACTTTTCTGATATAACCACTTATTAGTTCTTAGAGATAACTGACTTCTTTATCATGGCATAAAAGCATTTTGAATTAAGATTGGATTTTATTAATTATATGTCACTTCATAAATTTGAGAAAAAGATTTAATTATTAAATAAAACTGGTTAAATTTAATAGCTGTAAAGAAATGGTAAAATGTTTCTGGGGTAACTTAAACCAAAAATAGTTAATTAGACACAGTCATTTGTTGGAGTCTTAAAAAAAATTCATATGATATATTTTCAATCCTTACGATTATCACTCTGGAATATTGTTTAAATTTTACTTTAGAACCTAAAGAAACGTATTTTAGTACAATTTTGATAAGCTAAATATAGTAATTTTTATCATGGTAGTATATGAAAAATACTATGAAAGGAAATCACCAAAATAAATTAAAAATTAAATGGCAAACAAGAACACTTTTTATGATAAATTTCATGCATTCAGCTATTATTCCTTCGCTTTTTCAAAATTGCAAGATTAATGAAGCCTGTTTCTCAAAATGGCGTTTATGTAAATTATCAAAATATTGTGTTCCTTTTTTTAATTTCTTCAATGTTGTCGCTATGGTAATTCAAGGTTTTTTTTCAAATACTGCAGTTCCTTTTCAGGTACTTTCTCTTCACGATTTTTTCATATTGAAAAAGGCCTTGTCCTACCTTTTTACAAAGCCAAAGTCAATAGCCAGTGTATTTTTTAGAACAGACATCAGATTGACCTTTAATGATACAGAACTTAAACCACATAAGGATAAACATCTATGGAAGTGACATCTTTTGTAACATTAAATGTAAACAAGGAACAAATTACGTAAAAAAGAACCTCCGATATATATATATATATATATATATATATATATATATATATATATTCCTTGTTTTCACATGCATAAATACATAAATACATAAATACATAAATACATAAATACATAAATACATAAATACATAAATACATAAATACATAAACAAAATACATAAATACATAAATACA
>RDPX01000173.1:923647-944668 GCA_003991215.1 Morbakka virulenta
ATACATAAATACATAAATACATAAATACATAAATACATAAATACATAAATACATAAATACATAAATACATAAATACATAAATACATAAATACATAAATACATAAATACATAAATACATAAATACATAAATACATAAATACATAAATACATAAATACATAAATACATAAATACATAAATACATAAATACATAAATACATAAATACATAAATACATAAATACATAAATACATAAATACATAAATACATATATAAGTCGTCACAAATGTTTCAGCTTATTTCGGACCCTTCTTCGCTACAACTAATTCTAAAATAGCTGGAATATATCTATGATAGCGTTAAAAGGTATTTTTTCTCTTCCGTATACTGCAGATGTTAATTTCTGTGATAGCTCATAAAATTCTGTACGTTTATTGCAATGTTCTCTGAATAGGAAAAAGCTTTCTTTTAAAAAATTCAAATGATCTAGTAATGGCAATATAACTAGCAATAAATTTTTATTGCTGTCGTAAAACATAATACAATTAAAGAAAATTAAATCACTTCCTTTTATTTTGTTTATAGTTTCGGGAAATATTTTCGATTGGAAGTCCTTGTTGGAATAACGTTTTTCTAGAAAATGAGAGGAAGTCGTCTGATAGTACCTGGAAGTTCGTTCCTTTAATTAACAAGGCTAAAAAGCTAAAAGCATTTAAATATAATTTTATCCACAAACACTTTAAGAATAATATTTGTGATATTTTGGATAACGCAAAGATTCGGGCTGTTAACATCTTTCAGCCTCTATATACAAAGAAAACTATAATTTTTAGGCCAAAATGACAAGACTTTGGAAACATAAAATTTTTTTTAAAAATTGGTGACAGATTAAAATACATTGATAAAATTGCTACCAAAGGATTCATTGTGTCGAAATTAGGTAAAACCGAATAAGCTGTAGCAACTCTTAATAAGCAATGGCTTCTCTTCTGGCTTCTCTCACAGTTAAAAGGCTACCTTTCCCAAGTCATAATATGTTTTGTCCTCTGTAATACAATTTCAAATCAAATTTGATATTATTATTGATAGCATATTGCACGTGATTGAAACGGAGGAACATGGGATCATCACAATGCTTCGATGATTAAAGTCTCCAAACCCCCTACTCCTTCTAAGAGGAGAAAATCTGTAGAATATTCTATACGACGTCATGACATCTTTTGAGTCATATTACTCTGTGGTTTTCAATGCTTCTAAACAATGCTTATAAATGTTCTACTTCATATATAGAAAGAACATCGAGGAAGCCAAAGTTAGTTGGAATTCAGAAAGCTTAAAAAAGCAAGAAAACTGGTGAAAATTTGCAACACAGCTAAAAAAGTGTATGGTGCAGTATAACTTTAGCAAAAGATATTATGTTTTGGATATTCTGGTAGACCACTTATTATGCGAATTAAACCACAATATATCTTAAAATAAAAATGTTATATAACGTAAGGACATAAGAAATATTTCACAATTAATGGTGGTAATAAAAGGTCTTTTAACTAAAAACATAGTTCTTTTTGAAGCTATTGTTATTTATACATTTTTTCGTATATAAAGGTATTATTTCTGTATTTCAAAGCAAGAAAAAAATCAACTCACATAGATTATCGAGTGTTGCTCCAGACATTTTGGCAAATTTAGTTGAACGGATCATCTTTACAATTTTACAGTTTTTATCGGCACATCTAGAAAATTCAAAGTGAATTTTGGAATAAAAGGTTTCATGAATATAAAGGAAAGCAGCACAAAGATATACAATCAACTTTGTTTATCTTTATCAAAGCACCTGATATAAATTTAGATTTCCTGCATTACGCAATCTTTTTTTATCCGTAGATTTAAAAATAAAGGCAAAATTGTTGATTGATTTAATGGATTCTTGCAATATTTTGATACCATTTCTGAAACAAGGTGATTCTCAATTAATGTTCAAATTAAAGTAAGGAAGAAACACCACTATGTTCTTTTTTGTGCACGGTTATGCAGATTAGCTAAATTTAATCATACCAAAAAGAAACTATGTCATCCATTTCTTCAATAAAAGTATTTTGGTAACTTTATCTTCGTTCTCAATTTCTTTTAATGCCAACAAAAAGAATATCAAATCATGTAATATTATTTTTTGTTATTATTAAATCAAATAACAATCCAAAGATGAACAAGGGGCTTTACTAGAAATGTTCACAGCCAAACAATAAGCAAAGTTAAAAATAAAAGAATATATAACTGCATATAAGTTATAAAGCTGATTGAAATAATGCTTCAATTTCCAAAATAAAAAGCTTAAAATATAGCATGAGGATTTAAAATTTCTGTTTTTCCTTTATTTATTTCATAAAATATATTCTGACGTAGAACATTTCTTTTAAACACTTCAGTCTAGAAGTTCTAGCAACGCTAAATTTCTGATGCACTCAACATGTGCACGGAAGCTATAGAGGAAATAGTGATAGAGTTGATAGCCTACTGACTGAGTACAAGACAGATTTAAGGTCATTTTCTGTGAAGCGATTAGATCTGCTGCAAAAGATGTACATGACTTGATATGTTTTCAATTAAGTGCTCGATTTGCAAACTTTGAATACACAGATTTGCTCGAGCTAATAAACCCTTTGCTTGTCGTTAGGTTTCATAATAAATTCCCCAATGAAATCTGACAGTTGCTTGTTCAAACTATCCCACGCAGGTATAAAGATTCTTTATAAGAATAAACTATTCAGACATTTAATAAATGCTAAAAAACTTGCATTGATTCGTTTTGAAAAATAATCTTTTAAAAAATCTTACATATTTTCTGAAGTTATTAAATTGGCTCAATTGGTACTGACTGTGCCGGTTTCAAATAAAAAGACCTTTTCAAGGAAGTCAATGGGAAATAATAGATTACATGCAATGCAAAAAAAAAACATGCCAAAATTTTTGCAGAACTAGAAGATTTTAATAAGTGATAAATAAATTTGCATCGATGAGAAAGGAAAGGATAAACTTTCTTTACAAGAATTGGTTTTAACGTTTTACGTGTATGTATTACCTCTTATGTGTACTTCTCTTCATATTATGATGTGATACCCATGGATATCTCGGAACGTTAGGCATTTTTATTTCTACATGGTGTTTTAAGTGTGTGAGGACTTAAATAAATGCTGATCTATGTAGAAAGTTAATAAAAAAATATAGGTGTATTTGATGACCTCATTAAGACATTGGAACTTTACAAAAGATAGAGCCATTGGTTGATGTCTGGAAGGGCATTCGGCCAAGAAATTCTTCACTGCTAAATACAAGTCCCTATGAAGGGCACCGTCTAAGCCCAAGTTACTGGGGAAAATGATGTTAAAGCAAGCCAAAAAAAATGATGACGTCAATAGCCATACACGGTAAAAGTCAAGGACGTCAATATTATAACGTGAACCAATAGCAAAAATGATCACACACCTCCACTGTCACTAATTATAAATTAACTGTTGTAATTATTTATAAAATATATGTTTACATGTATGTGTGTTTTAATTTTATGTAAATATCATGTGAATCTCTACATTCTACATTGTAGGATTCAGGAGTAAGTTAATTTTTAATTGTTGGTTTTTACAATGACAGAATGAGAGCTTTTTAGCTTAGAAACGAAATGTCTTGTTTTTTCTTCGAATCGAATAGCTACGAATTTCTTAGTTCAACTGTGAGAAAATATCAAGAAAATTTAATATGCTGTATATACAAAATTCTAAATTACTTAACAGACTGAGATAAGTGGAGCCGTTTAATTGTAGCAGTGCAAAAAGATCGTTTAAGACACACACAGCCCTATATTTTTTTCAGAGAAAACAAAGCTGTCAAATTGTATAACATTTGAAAATTCATTGTGTCTTCATTTTAGGTTTAAAGTGTTTAAAATAATCGTTCCAATTCCCCCCAAAATATCCAAATTATGTCTAAAATATTTAATTGAAAAGGTTTAAATAATCCAATGTTATCTAACAACCTTAATAGACTTCGGAAACCAAACCTTTTATCAATTGTTAAAATCAATTTCACTTAAAAGTGAAACTGTTGCAAACAATTAATTTGTGAAAACAGAAATAATAAGGAATATTCTCAGTCAGTGGATGTTTATTTTTTACTAAGGCATATATGCAACATTTAAATAAAAGGAGTGATAACCTACTGATGAATAATTCAAGGCTCCGTTACAATTTCAAAGATTTGCCTCTAAACAATTACCTCATCAATGCATCAAGGTTGTCAATTTAAATGGTCACGTGGTGGAAAGGGTAATAAGGAAAGGATGCTATATTTGTAATAGATTCATATAAATAATATTAATACTAAATGGATGTGAAGAATAATAAAGAGAATAAAGTTATAAAGTGTCCAGAAACATGAAGTAAGGCAAAAAGAAAAGTCAAGCAAAGAAACAAGAGTTGTCCTTAGGCCTAAAAACACTCATGTCAGGATGGAAAACATTCAAAAGCCAATTAGCTAAGTTCTGTTTGAAAAGGATCAGCCATAAACACTACTTTTGAAGTGGTAGCAGAAGGGAATCATAATAAATTGTGCAATTGATGCAAGTCTTTTGCTGAATGCGATGTAGTTTTAATTCCATATCAACCTAGCATTATTTTCTGACCTTTTGTTCCATAACAAACTGCTTTCAGCTATTTTACATTCACCAACATTACAAGTCGTTGCAGCTGCAAATTTTGTAGAAACTGTTATGGAAAATCTATTTAAGTCGAACAATCACCGTGACTGCGATTCAATCTGGCTGGTTTATAAAAATTTCGCAAAGAAGGTTAAACTACTGTGGACACACTTAAATGCAAAAGGAAAAAAGAGGTTATAGACATATTATGGAGTTCATTTTTTTATTAAAATACTTAAACATAAAATCAGATGATTATGCTGCCATGGCAATTAAAAATTATTTCCGTATTCCTCTACACTATCAAATTTTAAATGTTAGATTTAGTCAGAGATTTAGTGTAAGCAAGAAACACAACTTTGAAGCTAAATTATTTCAAGTTCAAGTGTTTTTTGTTACATCGATGAGTTTGATGACCTGGACGTAGTGTAAAACAAGGCTGGATGACTAAGAGCAACACAAAAAAGTGAGAAAATTTCTATTATATCTAAGTTTTCTAGGGTTTCATGAAATGGTGAATAAAAGACCTCTCCACATCTGTAAACTGCTCAGCTTTGTTTTCAAATTTTGCTTCCGAAATCAGCTTCTTTTGAAGGAATTTGTTTTACAACGTGGATGATGAAGAACTGTCTGAGAAACTCAATGGGTAACTCATAGTTTTTAACTCTATTACTCTTTGGTATCCAGTTTTAGAGAGACAACTATCTGAATGAGGATTTGCTTGTCTCTTGCCTCTGTAAAATAGCACATCAATGGGTACTTTTTAATATTTTAGATTTTGTAAATCTAATTGATAATGTTGTTAACCAATATTTCATTTTTTTCTCTGCTTTTCTCATGTCTTGACATACATAAATGAGCTTTTAAAGATCTTTATGTATGCCTTCTGTGTTATAAATATTCATAATTCTCTATATCACATATCTTGGGCTGTGAACAAATGCACCTTGTAGGTTCTCTCAAGTTAAGAAATGTCATAATTTAAATTAACCTTTAGAAGTGATAGACCACTTTAAAAACCAAAGAATGCAAGTTTGGTTAGACACTTACATATAGAGTTTGCACCTCGAAATTCCCCGTTTGGACAATTTTCGGGGAAAATGGCTAATTTTGGTTTCCCGATATTCGGGGAATTTTTTATTTTTCCTAAAAAAATTGAAAATTATTTCTGATACTAACTTGATGTTTTAGGCGATTTGTTGTTGTTTTCTATCTGGGAACTCGCTTCTCAGTTTCTCTCTTTCGAGTGCTCTTTGCTCAAATGGGATATTTTTCGCCAAAGAATTGCAAACAAAAGTGAAAGTATCGGATTTAGAATTTCTTGACGCGAGTCAAAGTCTCAGATCTCCTGTTTGGCATCATTTCTTACGCTCAAAAGATACTACCACAGCTAAGTGCAAGTTGTGTTCCAAGATTTACAAAGCTTTGGGAACTACCAAAGGTTTGCTTGACCTTCTTAGAGGAAAACACAATTTGGATTTGGAATCAGAACAAGCAGCTAGACAAGCAGGACCACCGAAGAAACTAAGAAAATCACGTCGTTTTTGGAACAGAGAGATGAATTATCGCTTGATTTTCGTGTTGGTCGACTTTGTACAGTGAATTTATTCAGTTTTCATGCGATTTCAACTAGTCAAGACATTAGAGATGGTTGTAAAGCTTTAAAACTTAGATTACCTGAAAGTCCCAATGGTATCAAACTTTGTCTAGAACGAGAATACGAACGTATCAAAGCAGACATAATGTCAAATATTACAGAGATAAAACAAGATGGCATGAAGCTCAGCTATACTACCCATAAATGGACATCAAATAGAAATCGACGATATTTGAACATAAATCTGCATTATTCTGAAGGCTATTTTTCACTTGGACTTGTAAGAATTGTAAGATCTATGCCTGCAGATGTTTTTAAGACAATGTTTGAAGGTAGGCTAGCCGAATTTGGATTGGATGTGCTAAAGGATATAGTTGATGGCACCTCTGATGGAACTGCACTGATGATAAGTTTTGGTAAAGCAATGCAGCCACTGCTACATTTTCTGTGCTATGCTCATGGAATAAATATCGCCGTCAATGATGTGCTTCAAGTGAAGAAAAAGAAGGAAAAGACTAGGTCTAGTTTGGGTGAGGAGGAATCTTCAGAAGAAGTTTTGAAAGACTTGTAATATTCTGATCTTGTCATGAACTATGAGGATTCTAGGCTAGCTTTTGAAACAGTGGAGAGAATTGGCAATGATGATAATCTCAATCCAGATTTCAAAAACGACATTGTCATGATTAGAAAAATAGTGAAGACTTTCAGGAAATGTCCCGTGAAAAATAATACCTTTATAGAAGCTATTTTGCAAAAGGAACTGGGATACGAGTTGAAGCTTATTTTGGATTGTCCCACTCGTTGGAATAGTCTGAATGACATGTTTCAGAGATTCCATAGGATCTACAAGCAATTGAAGATGGCTTTGGTGCACATAGACTATAAAGTTCACTTCACTAATTATGACATATCCAGACTAGAAGATCTTAGCAATGCCTTGAATGTTGTAAAACTTTCTAGCCTAGCCTTATCCAGAAAGGATGCAAATCTTTTAACAGCAGAAACTATAATTGAAGCAACATTGAAAGAGCTTGAAAAACAAAATTCTCTTATTAGTATGAAATTACATGAATCCCTTACTAAAAGAATTTTAGAAAGAAGCGATACTCAAGCTGCACATTTAATTTCTTATATACATGATCCATGCAACCAAGAAAAAAGATTTCTTTGGATCTGGCAACAAAACTGCTCAAGCGACTCTTTTCTGTTATTGTTGGAAATAATGATGAAGAAAATGATACTGAAGCTAGCACCAGCCAAGAAAAGGAGACAGAAAACTTGTCATTTGACGAACAACTTGACTTGACACTTCAAAAAGCAAACCAAAGTACGAGATCTAATGCTTGACTAGAACTAGGAGTGAAACCACCTGTAGTCAAAGCTGAAATGCAGCTTTATGAGCTTAAGACTACCACTCAAAGGTCTCCTAATCTAGACTTGATTTACAAGTCACTTTTGACTATTGCACCAACTAGTGTGGAGGCTAAGCAGTGCCTTTCTTCTGCTACCTTATTTAGTACTAAGATTAGAAGCAGACTTGGCGATTCTACCCTTAACATTTTTGTATTTCTACGTGATTTCTACGAAAATAGAAAAGTTATATGTAAAGAGGTGAAATACACGAAAACTTTAAGCAAAATTCCCTTTATCTGCTTTTTCGGAAAATTTCGGGGAAAATTCTGGGAATCTATCAAATTCCCCGAATTTTTCCCTTGGATATAATGATTACATTGTATTGTGATATCCGATAAAATATTTGCTGATTTGCTCTCAATTACCTCTTCTTGATGATGCTCATACCATTTATCAATCCTTCTTAGATCATACCTTCCACAAAACATCCATTGCACAATCCTAGCAATGTTGTCATGTCTATTTTTATATTTCTTCTGTGCTAACACTTTGCATCCACATACGAAATGGGTTGCTTATTCACTCTTTTCACCACACAATCGGCATAAAGGGCTACTCCTTGTTTTGCCAATGTTAAGTTTAACCAAATTTGTCCTCAAAGCTTGCTCTTGTGCCGCAAAAATGATTACTTCAGTCTCAACTTTCAGATCACTTTTCCTCACCCATTCCCATTTTCTTTCTCTATCAACATTCTCTGGCATTTGACGAACAATTTGTCCATACATCTTCTTCGCAGTCTATCTGGCAACATATTCAGTTTGAATTTCTCTTTTTAATGCACTCTTTTCCTTTGGTTCTTCACAGTCAACGATGTTGGATATCTTTACTTCATTCACTAGCCTTTCAGTTGACAACTTTACATTACAAGCCAAGTTGTTTTCCTCTGTTCTAGCACACATTTAAAATACTTATTAAACCTCTTCTTTCATTACATTTTGACACATAGATCCTGTCAACATCACTCTTTGGGTGGAGTGCTCCATGCATCGTCATGACCTTTCTGGTCATTCTATCCATCGCAGTTAGTTCTTTTTTCTTCCAGTGTTAAACAATGTTATACGGTTTACGGTTAGTAGTGATAGCCTGCGTTTGTACAGGCATATTAATGCTTCCGTACTTATATTCAGACCAGACTTTCTCATCCAACTCCAGGTATTATTTTTATCTGTCGTTAAAGGCATATCTCTAACAAACTGACAGTACTTTTTTCCCCATCCATATTTCCACTTTCGTTTGTCTCATAGATTTTAAAAGTTTTTCATACTATTATGTACTTCCACTTTTAGTATATTGATATGCTTGACACCTTGCAACAACCCCTCATTAAAATGCTTGATGTACCACCCCAGGTTGTTCTATTTACTTTGGATAGTATCTTCGCAGGTCATTAATTCTAATCCTCTGTCTTTTTTACTAAAATAGAGTTTATTTAAATCACATTTTTGATGCAAACTTTTATCCATGGTGAGAAGTTTTCTGGTATTTTTATCTAACTCCTTCATTTTTTCTATATTCTAATTCATAATACCAGCTCCATATCTTAACATTGCTACTGCCCATGTGTTTGTTCACTTTATCTTGTTTCGACCACTCGGTTTAGACTTAATCTTACTCTTCTTTTGTATTCTTTCACGAAATGAACTTTCATTTCATTTAATATTTTTTATCGCATTCCAATATTCCGAGATACCTATAACTTTCATGATCAATAATTTTCATTAACGTCTCGTTCAGCAGTAATACACCGGTAATTGTAACAATTTTTCCTCGCTTTGAAATGAGTTTTCTACCCTTGTTTATGCCAAACTCTATCCCAATACCGTTATTATTCATTTCCACTGTCTCGACCATGGAGTCAATTTGGTCATGACACTTGGCAAATAACTCCAAAGCATTCATGAAAACAGATACTTTAATCTCGTAACCTTCTTGTTCAATTCATAATGAAAATTGACCTTTCTCAACACCATAATGAGAGGTACCATGCACATAACAAAGATTAGTGGTGATAAACTATCCATCTGAAAGATTGCTCTTCTTATCTTAACATCACCCATGGAAATTCCTGAACATGTTAATTCTAATTTCCTACTGTTCATGATGCTAATCAAAAGCTTTATAATGTTATTAGCAACTCCAAACAATTCTAGGGATTCTCTAATCCAGCTAAGCGGGGTTGTATCATGTTTTTCCATAGTCTATCCACGCCACAGCAAAGTTGGTGTGTCTCTTTTTCCCGCCTCTAAGTGCTGCCTCGTCTATCAGAAGCTTACCTTAGTCCCTCTCTTCATCAGCAAATTTTTCTCTTCATCCAAGAATATATACAGATAATCAGACATAATACCTTTATAAAGCTTTCACATTAGTGGTTAACAGGAAATCGGTCAGCCGTTGTCTACAGCGTTACATTTGGTTATTTCTTTCTGCCACAAAACAGTTCTCCTATACGTTAACCACTAAAGTAGTTGTTCATTCCTCTTAAAATCTCATTCAATTGATGGGCAATTCTACCATGGAGACTTTCAACGTTTTTATTCAGAAGCATTGAACACCGACTCTTCCATGAGCTTTCAAATTTGGGAATTTTCTAATTTGCTTTAATACGTTTTCCTCAGTTATGGCCAAACATTCCTACTTACAACAATTACTTTTCTTCCTCTGGTCCTTCTTCAAAATTAATATTTAATTATTCTATTTTGATGTTCTAGTCAAATTTTTTAACCTTTGGATCTCATCCAATATGACATTTTTCTGTATCTTATCATTAGCGTTAATTGTTCTTTTTATCATTTTCAAATTTAATTCCATAAGTAAGCCATTTATTCTAATTGCCCTTGCTTGATCATACAACCTTTGTTTCGTAGCATCAAAAGCTCCCCGTTTTCGCCATTTCTTGTAAATTCTTTTCCTATATCCTTTTACTATAATACTATCCTCATCAAGAGGATTTGATCTTAAATAACGTTCCCTCAGCACAATGTTACTTCCTTCAACCACATTTTCCTAGCAGTAGCTGAATAAGGACCAAATACCCTCTGCTGGACTTGGTAACACCCCCTGACCGAGGCACCTTCCCATGAAATTCAAGTACCATTCACGCCGTAGTTTTCAAAATTCTGAGAACTCGTTACACTTATTAAAGGATTAGTGAATTTTAGGTTATACAACCACCAGTGCTTTTATCGAAACATTATCTATAGGAGGGTTGTCAACCAAGACTAAAGAGTCTCTCCTACCCATGAGACAGACTAGCCCCGTCGGACCCCACCCCGGTGTTCCCTTGGAGTGTCAAGAGGTGCTAAAACTTGCTCAAGGGTGACCTGGAGATAGTTGTGGCAAAGGGTAACCTCATTCGCCTCATTTTATCCTTGACCTCGCACACAAACCATCAGATAGGCATCAAATTTGAAAAGCTAAAAAAACCTCTCAGTTTATCAGGGAGCTCAGTTGATTCATTTGCAATCACTGTCTTTGACAGTACTAAATAACAAAAGTACTTTGAGATATTAGCACATGACCGCTCACGCAAACACAACACACCCACTTTCTCTTAAACTTAGTAAGCTGTTCCTACATCTAACGTTAAGGAAACAATACAAGTCCATTTACAGTTGCACTGACAACAGAAAATCCCGAACAGACATTGGATTCAAATATTTCCTTGCAGATGATAGTTGAGCCTGTAATAAAGCAAAACTTTGCGTGACAAAAATCAAAATAAGATTAACTGTGATGGCAGGGGGAGAATTTGGGAAGCAATTCAAGGCTATTTTCAATCTTATGAAACGAGACAACGACATTTATTTTGGAATTAGCTGAAGTACCTTGTGCTGCCCGGGTGTGTTGGTTTTGTTGTTGTATTTTCGTTGTAAATTCAATTTACAACGAAAGCATTGACATTTAACTACACATCAATTTGTTTTATTCCACAACCTAAAGGAAAGGCATATCCCTTATCAGACCTTGTAATTAGAATTAGAGTCTGATAATATACTTTAAAAAATTGTAAGTTCAATTTGATTATTCCAGTTAGTTGTGTATAACCTGGGCCAGCCGAGGCATTATCCCTCCACAAGAACTTACCACCGGAAAAACGAACTAAAGTGGCCAGTATGGAAAACTCTCAACCGACTGCGAGTCAGCAAGAAAGATGCAAAACATCGCTGGGAGATCAGTTCCACCTATCTGTGTGAATGCGGCAACCTGAAAACGATAGAATACCTTCTCTCCTGCAGAAAAGCTCCGACCTGCAGCTCTGGTGAGCTTGCTGAACCAACAGAAACCGCTGTTGAATGTGCCACCTACTGGAGCTCCCAAATTTGATAACTGATGAAAGTTGTGAGACTCGAAGAAGAAGAAACTATGCCTCCTAATGGTGGCAACGATAACATTGAAATACATCCTTACATTGTTTCTTAAATTGAGAGCTTAATAGTAGTGATATCAATCGAATTGATAATACCTTCTGTTTTAAAAGTAAAGTCAACTGAGTACAATGATGGTGCATGTAGATTACAGCACATTCATAGTTCACAACAGAACTTCAAGGGATACTTGTTATATTTACAAAGGAATCAAAATTGAGGAATATGCATGAAGCCATGATTTTAGAGATCTCTAGAGAAGTGCCTGGTGATATACCTTACACATATGAATGCTGATTAAGCTTTTTTAACACACCTAAGTGCCATAACATTTCTCTAAGCCCCTTTATTGTCAATATTTTCAGTTTGTACTTTATTTTTCTTTCACAAAACATAGACATCAAGCTAAAGCAGAATTTAGGAGTTCAGTGATGTAGATAGATAGACAGAGAAATAGGTAGATAGACGGATAGATAGATAGATGGATAGATAGACGGAAAGACAAATAGTTAGATAGTTAGATAGTTAGGTAGTTAGTTAGATAGATAGTTAGATAGATAAATAGATAGATCGATAGGTAGATAGATGAATAGATGGATAGATGGATAGATGGATAGATGGATAGATGGATAGATGGATAGATGGATAGATGGATAGATGGATAGATGGATAGATGGATAGATGGATAGATGGATAGATGGATAGATGGATAGAAGGATAGAAGGATAGAAGGATAGAAGGATAGATGGATAGATGGATAGATGGATAGACGGATAGATGGATAGATGGATAGATGGATAGATAGATAGATAAATAGATGGATAGATAGATAGATAGATAGATAGATAGATAGGTGTGGATAGGATATGAATTGATTAATCTTTTAGTCAAAACGTGAGCCTGTTTAGTTTATTAGAATATGACACTATGTTTAATGGAAAGAACACATTTAAATTATTACACAAAAAAACTAATCGTATTCTCTTGTGGAATTAATTAGGATGACCTCAACATCCAAAACCTAGAATAATGAGGACTTATAGCGATGAAGCATAAAATCAACATTAACAATGAATAGGTGTGGTTCAAAAATCTAATTAGGTTAGAAATAAAGGTTAGAAATTACAGAATAGGATGGTAAAATTCCATAAAAGTCTGATTTCTTACAAAAGATTTTAGAGGACTTTATTGCAAATGAAAGCCAAGACTATCATTTAAATTTAATTGGTAGGGTTGTACCATTTATTTTGGTTTAAATTTTTCAACGAGAAATGAATAAGGATTTTAGTTTTGCTATTTGTTTCCTTTTTGTTCACTTGATAAGAGTAGTTTTCTCACAGCAAGAAATAAATTAATGAGGAATTGTTTTGCTTATCAATTACAACCACTGATGGTACACCCAACTGTTTCGAAGATTCCAAATGATATCAATATTGTCGTATAGACTAAGCCATTACAAGTTATGTTAATTAGATAATTGGCAAAGCAGTAGGGTCCAAACTGATTGGCCTAAAGTTTACCTGATCTTTTTTGTATAGTTTACAAAGTTTGTTTCTCATAGACAATGAATATTCAGAAAAACCTGTTGATCAATTAGCAGTCAACAACACGATTTTCTTATTACATTCTGTTATTTGGGATACGTTGTCCTGCCGGTTATTTACCAATGGAGTCACTTAAACCCTTTTTGAAGCTTAAATTTGAGAGAATCCCTGAATATCTCTTTTACTTGCAGTCTGGTGTTTTTCCTTTTTTGTAAATGACGAGCATTCCTCCCTAATTTATCTCTCTAACACTTATAATAAATGCACTAGACCCAGAATGAATATCGAAAACTTGGAATAGATTAACTAAGCGTGACCTGATAATACTGTAATGCAATTATATACTTAAAACCAATGCATCTCCTAATGAGAATTAGATGTCTTGTCAAATTTGCATTTGTTAATACTACAGTATGGTTTCTCTTTCGACTTGTAACTGAAGTATAAGTATGTATGTATGTAACTGTACATAGTATTTGTGTATGTTAGTACAGATGCCAGGATAATTTTGTGGGGTCTACCCTTTAAAATCATGATAGGAGTTTATCATGTAAGTGAAAAACAACTCTTCTATTTTTACAACCGATAGCCTGCACAAAAAAATCGTTCTCTGTTTTATGCAAAAATAGGAAGCTAAACATGCAGGTATAGGTAGAGTAGTGGATGGAATAAATCTGTGGATTCATGATCTCGTTCAAATTGTCTTAAAATATCAAAGTGGGATATAGTTAAAACCAAACGTTAACACAATGACAGATGGATTTGAGTAAAATTAACAAATTGATATATACTGCAATATTTTTTGTTTCGTCTGGAGTCCGGCTAAACCTGATAAGCCTATAGGGAGAACGAAATTTTCTGTAGTCATAAATTAACTATTTTTCTGTCAGGGAATAGTAAATATGTACCTTTTTTCACTGCAAAATGGTTGACATAGGAAATCTTCTCCCTTGATATTTCAGAAGCTGCATTCTATCTTATCTTATCGTAAATAGGCCAGAAAACAGTTTTGTAAATGTTCATCGCCTAAGCCAGTCACGATTAAATTGACTTTAATAAAATAATGACTATTGCAATCAATTTAATAAATCTCAAGTGAGGTAATAAGTGCTTTTATTGTATTTCGTAAAAAATAGGTAAGGGTTGACCATTTTCATTTGAATTTTTTTTCATATCTCCACTACCCTGTCTTCTTTCCCCCAATTGTTTTTCTCTCCTTGGGTCACATTGAAAGGAAACCAGTTAGACATTGATTTTCTACTTTTAAAATATAAAGAAAAAATATATCCTTGCTTTAATTACAAGCAAGATATCCACTAAACTCTTCCAACGTAAGATAAAATTTTGTCAGAAAAAACAAATTTTTAACCGATTGAGAACTGTAAGCTTATTACAGTAAGTAATTCAACGGGTTAGCATACGTCTATATTGTTTTATAATCCACAAAGGCAATGTAATATTTCTTCAAGGATGGAAAAAAAATGAACACCTATCACATTATTTGGAATGCGATAACATTTTTCTGCAATATTTTAAAATATTTTATCAATTTAGACTTTAATTGAGATAAGAGAGAGAGGTCCTATGATCCAAACTTCTATTTTCTATGACTACAAATAACATTAATGTTAGATATTGTTTGTACATATCTCATTCTTTGACAGTAGCTAATATTACCCCCCCCTCTCCCCAGAAAGTACATTTGACGAAAACCACTACCAATTTAGAGCAAACAGCTAAATTACCCACTGTTGGTATTAATACAAAAAGTGATTAGTTTTAGTAAATAGTGCGACTTGCAATGTTTGATAACTTAAAAAAGGTATAACCTGTCTAAAAAGGGTTGTTAAAATGGTTCTTTTTCATCATGATTACACCAGCTAATTTTCCGTAATACTCTTTGGATAACCCTAATGTGGTATCCATCAGATAAGAGAACCTTTCGAAGGTATTTCTCTTCCTTTCTGAGGTAGTATGGATTTGAAATGATTCTTCTTTCCCTTTTAAATAGAGTAGTGGTAACACTATGACGAGCTGAAACTTGATGGTGTGATACGTTATTAAGATATTAATCTATGTGAGTTGGTTTCCTGTATATAACAACAGAAATGTTGCCGTCTGCTTGTCTTTTTACTGAAACATCAAGAAAAGGAAATTGTCTTTTTTCTTCTTTTTCCGTGATGAACACGATGCTTGAGTAAAAACTGTTGATGTGTTTAAGAGCTTATGACCCACGATATGATAACAATATGATTAAATTAAAAACTTTCAAGAATATTTCCAGTTTGTAGTGTCATTCTATTTTGATATTCTTTAAGCCAATTATGAATGCTCGCTAAGATTATTATTGTAATAATGAATGAAGGTAAGAGAACTGTTCAAATCTTAATGAAACTCAAAATGTCCTTAGACTATATGAGAAAATGACCACTATAAATTGAAATCTGGGAACGAAATGTGAACTGCGAAAAGTGTCAAGTGTCCTGTCTATAATTGTTATTATCGGAAGTGTTTTGCTTTAGTTCTCTTATTATGATTAACCAAACAAGACATAGAGCCATTACGTGTATGAAACTCTAAAAAAAAAGAAAGGAAAACAAGACTGAAAAACCTTCAGTCTATAAGCGAGAGCCTAGTATTTTATTTATTTTATTTTATTACTGAGCAAAGAAGTGTCTATAAAAAATCCTCTGAACTTCACTTAATACATGGATGGGTGCCCATTAGGTCTACATTCAACTCTGTTTCAGAATTGACCAATTTATTGTTCTGTTACACAATGGAGCACGCGTACAGGGCACGGAATAAAGACGAGTTTATTCTTATGTCAATTGTCTAGAACGAAAAGAAAATCACCCAAGAAGAAGAACAAGGAAAATACAAAGATGTAGAAGCGCAGCAATACATGCTCGCGCTTAAAAAGGCCAGCCCAAGAGATAAGAGTTGACTTTGGACTGAGAAATATTTAAATCATATGATGGAAGAAAGCACTCAGAAGCCAAAGCTTTTCACAATCTGGCTTTTCGAGGATAAAAGCTATATTCATAGAAAGATTTATTATAACGAGGAGTAAAAAATTCATACGTATGAAGACTTTATGAGAAAAGAGTCACTGGGGATATCATAAACTGAGCTGGTATCAGTGAGGAAAGACAGGGTACGTTTCATTGATGACACAAATGTTCAAGGGTAGCGTCAAGAGCTGAATCTAGCAAATTGCATGAACATCTCTGAAATCGATCAAAATCATAAGGATGAGATGAGAGAGTACCTGCTCAGATGTACCAACAGTATTCCATACAAGGACTGGAGAGATACAAAATAACCTCAAGGGCAAGGTACTCTCTAATGTAATTCAAAGTGACAACCTTTTCAAAAGCAGCCTTACCAATAGATTGAATTCAAACACCACAGAGAAAATCTGAAGAAAATAACAAACCAAGTACATTCATTAATGAATTTTCCTCAAAAGGGAAAGCAATCATATCAGGTTTAATATTAAAATGATTGCCATTGAATACTGGTGGGATATAAGGATTCAATCATCTATTGAACGAAATAGCTTGGGATTTTGCCACATTGAAAGAAACCAACCACCTTTTTCTCAATTGTCTGACAGTCTAAAAATCAGAATTCATATCTTCCTCAAGTTTGATTAGTTTCTGTTTCGTTCATTTGTGCTCAATGCCAGACAAAGGGAGTCTCCTCAAGATGGAAGTTGATGGACTGAAGTACGTTCATCAAAATCTATGCTAGTGAACATACTTTAGTGACAGAAAGAAAAACCAATATTGATAAATTATGGAGGATGTTGACTTCTGAGTTCTTTCCTTCATCATATCACTTGATTGTTTTTAAGTTTGGGATTAATTGCAATCTCTATTTCTTCTGTCTTTCCTTTACATTGTCATAAACTTATTGCCTTTTATGTTGTATGGTTCTTATCAATGAAAACAAGAATGTAGTAGGATGTTTGATAATGTAGATACCATTAGGCATATTTTCTTTTTGGAAGCATGACTGAGAGCTGGATTGGGGATGTTGTGCACTACAGTTTTAACAAGTTATGAAAACGTGCAGGTGGAGCATTTCTTTCATTAGCATGTCAGAGCGGCAGTAAAGAATAAAGAGCAAAGAAGAGTGCTGATATTAAAAGGGGGCGTAAACAGATGAAGCACCTGGCTATTTACAGAATGATACAAATTTATCAGAGTTTATTGATAGAAATATGGAAGGATGAGGTGGAGGAATTTGGTTAAGAAGAACATAGAGAAGAAAGGCTTACGGACGAACGAATCAGTGGACTTAAGAGGGTGGAGGCAAATGAACCGACTTGCTGAACCCTGCTCAATAGAAAAACTGCATCAGAGAGAGGAGAAGGATTGATAAAGATGTTCCATATAATTGTAAATTAGTTAACAACACAAAATTTATCTTTATCAGCCAAAAATGATTTCAAAATACAACTTTCAAGTGTGTGATTTCTTCGTCATTCTCATCCCTTAACTTAGAGAAAATTCAGAAAAGCACAAGCAATCGACCGTCACAAACTGATACTGTTAAAAAGAAAATATTCTAGACGGAAATTTCTCAAGTGAGAGTTACAGAATCAAAATTCATTTCAGCTTACCAGTCAATTACAGTCTTCCAGCAAATCAAATTCAAGTAATGCTAAGAATATTATCAGATTTCAAAGAGCACCCATGACGTAAATACTCGTACTCAGTGATCTGTCAAAAAGAATAAACTTTCAATCGACTCAATAAGAAAAACAACATTACTTCTTCCTTGGAAAAAATGACCTATTCAGACATAGGTTTTGTGCAACTCAAGCTTATGTATCTGTTTGTTTGCTAATCGGCGAACCATACAGTTGGAAGCACTTGCTAATTTAAGATAGCAGGAAATTCAGTGATGGTTAAAACATCAATATTTTAAAAAAATCTCTTTTTCAAATCCTTTAACTAAAATAATGAGATTTATTCCATTTCACTTCAGTACCCTCCAAGTTAAAACGACATTTCCTAAAAGTGGTCTTATGTTAAATTTAATCCATATGCTTGCCAGTCACAGTTTGTTAGCAATGAGACATGTAACTCACGGTTTGTTTATCATCCAACATCGCATACGACCAGAGAAACAATTTATTTACCTGGATGAAAGCGACCTATGCGCAGGCGTAACTGGGATTAAGGGTAATTAATCACAGACTTTCTAATATTTTCTTTCTAGGGTTGCTTATTCAGACACATGATTGTAGGAAATGTTAAACATTTTTGTTGGAATTACACTTAAAAAGTTTAATACGTGATTGCATGTTTAAACTGTTAACGTATCGCTCTATGAATAAGATATATTATCTGGGTTTGTATCAAATTTGTATATGATTGATAAATCATTGTCCATAACTGCTAGATTATTACTTACTTCAAAAATACGATGGTTTACACAATTATTTATCTTAGTCAAAATCCTTTAATCAAAAATCCCTTTTATCTTTGAATCACATGAAATTTGCTGTATTTCTACAGTTATGTCACAATTTCATTCTCATCGAAAACACATTATTTGTTTTACATCTGCCGTCAGTAAAGAATACTCTATATTCAATTAAAAAAATTGCTTTGAAACAAAAACAGGCAAAATCGATTTTCACAAAAATAAAGCCAATTGTGATATATAAATGCTTTCTAAGAAATCAAATCTTTATTTTCATGATTTGAAGCTCCAATTTAGTTTTCTTTTAAATAAACATTTTGAAAAAAATTCTTTGTATTTCTTTGAAAAGCAAAATAATTTCAATTCATGTGTCTTGAGCACTTCTAAAAAATGGAATCATTTATATTGTTTTAATGAGCATTACTCACTGGTACCAGATCAGTTTGTTTCACCCATTGACATGGAAAATAAAAGGATTACATATAGGGAAAACAACACAACAACAAGAAAAAAACCCAATCCATTCCCTGCAGCACAACAATCACATCAACAGTATATCCTACACCCTTCCTGAGATATGGCTTTCAGCACGAAAGAAAGAAACACAAGAAACACAGGAAACACAAGAAACACAACTTATTTTGTTCTATGGCGCCACTCGTCAAAACATCTCGATCCCAGTCTGCACGTAGGTCAGCACTGCCAAAGTATAAAACAGTAGTACCTAGTCACTTCGCCTGACGACGGGAGAAGTATCTTTCGAAACGAAACGAAAAAGCTTACGACTCATGACAAGATAAAGCTCTTACATTTCATAGCTCGTTCCTCTCAACCACTTCATTCTCTTGCAATTGTTGACCCTCTTTGATATAAATCTTTGTATCGTTGTAGTTTCTTTCCTCGAACAATTAGATTGCGGAACTCTTTTGCTTCTGAGTGCTTTTTTCGCCATATGATTTGAATGTTTTTGATTAAGAGGCAATTCTTATATCTTTGCCTTACTTTTTCATTTACTTATTTCACAATTCCATTTATTAACTGGCTCTATCCCTTGTGTGATTTTTCACCTTTACCTCACATTCCCTTCACTATCTTCAAAACAAAACCCCCAAAACAACAGAGTACATTAAAGTGTTTTTCAAGGATTTCTTATTCCTATTTTCAGGATATTGAAGAGCATCAAAACCTCTTCTAAAACAAAATTAAGGGAAAGGGATTTTCAGGCAGTTCTTGATCATTTATTACACAAAAATAAAGATTATATGTTAATTTTAAGTACCTCTTTTCAGATTAAATTCGGATTTGACGCCATGAAAGTTCTTTTTTGAAAAATTTGGAAAATGCTGACATTTCCAAAAGAAAAACAAGCTAAGTTCAAGAAGACAAAAATTGAGGAATGTTTTAGTGTGAGGAACAAAGTAGAGCAACCAAATAAATGAAAATATTGTTCCTGATGTTTCAATGACTCATATTATCGTTGATAAATTTAAACGAAAAAGACGAAAAAGATGTCGATGTATTTTGGGATATTGAAGCAAATTGCATAAGAAAACCCAGATGTTTGACTAATAAATTTAATGAGCTAATGAGGTTGCAGCAAATGAGATTAATCTAATGCATTGTTTAAAAATAATGACCGTGGAAAAATTTTAATATTTTACAGTAATTTACAGTAAAGTTCACACAAAACTATTTGCTTAATTTTTTTTCTGTTGTAAGTAGTGAACAACAAAATTGTTGAAGCAAAGATTTAAAACTAAAAATGAAGAACACGATTTGGCATTGTAATGAAAAATGAGACGAAACAAGAATCGCACTTCACTAGATGTCACAGTCAAATAACGCATTAAGAAACGATAAGTGAACGAGTAAGGAAATTAGTGCCAATTGTTGGTAGTATCCATCTAACCATAGAAACTGTGCATACTGACTTCTTCCAAGGTCGGTGCAATTTTATTCTCCATCTTTTTACCATTGGATTTGAAACAATAACTGTGG
>RDPX01000173.1:945700-962435 GCA_003991215.1 Morbakka virulenta
TTCATTCTCTTGCAATTGTTCCCCCCCCCTCCCCTTTGATATAAATCTTTGTATCATTGTAGTTTCTTTCCTCGAACAGTTAGATTGCGGAACTCTTTTGCTTCTGAGTGCTTTTTTCGCCATATGATTTGAATGTTTTTGATTAAGAGGCAATTCTTATATCTTTGCCTTACTTTTTCATTTACTTATTTCACAATTCCATTTATTAACTGGCTCTATCCCTTGTGTGATTTTTCACCTTTACCTCACATTCCCTTCACTATCTTCAAAACAAAACCCCCAAAACAACAGAGTACATTAAAGTGTTTTTCAAGGATTTCTTATTCCTATTTTCAGGATATTGAAGAGCATCAAAACCTCTTCTAAAACAAAATTAAGGGAAAGGGATTTTCAGGCAGTTCTTGATCATTTATTACACAAAAATAAAGATTATATGTTAATTTTAAGTACCTCTTTTCAGATTAAATTCGGATTTGACGCCATGAAAGTTCTTTTTTGAAAAAGGTGGAAAATGCTGACATTTCCAAAAGAAAAACAAGCTAAGTTCAAGAAGACAAAAATTGAGGAATGTTTTCGTGTGAGGAACAAAGTAGAGCAACCAAATAAATGAAAATATTGTTCCTGATGTTTCAATGATTCATATTATCGTTGATAAATTTAAACGAAAAAGACGAAAAAGATGTCGACGTATTTTGGGATATTGAAGCAAATTGCATAAGAAAACCCAGATGTTTGACTAATAAATTTAATGAGCTAATGAGGTTGCAGCAAATGAGATTAATCTAATGCATTGTTTAAAAATAATGACCGTGGAAAAATTTTAATATTTTACAGTAATTTACAGTAAAGTTCACACAAAACTATTTGCTTAATTTTTTTTCTGTTGTAAGTAGTGAACAACAAAATTTATGAAGCAAAGATTTAAAACTAAAAATGAAGAACACGATTTGGCATTGTAATGAAAAATGAGACGAAACAAGAATCGCACTTCACTAGATGTCACAGTCAAATAACGCATTAACAAACGATAAGTGAACGAGTAAGGAAATTAGTGCCAATTGTTGGTAGTATCCATGTAACCATGGAAACTGTGGATACTGACTTCTTCCAAGGTCGGTGCAATTTTATTCTCCATCTTTTTACCATTGGATTTGAAACAATAACTGTGGTTTTTATAGCTAACTATTTTACCTACTCAACTGCCAGGGCTACTTTGATAACTAGATTTTTTTTTGACTAGACAATTGTCCAACATCTTTTCTTCAGGCTTCTTTTCTTGCACATTTCTTGTAAATCTACACTGTTAAATCTAAGGCGCCAACAGAATTACCAATTTAGTTCCAAGCTATTGGAATTTTAAGCAAAAAAATTGGAGAAAAGAAGTGCTTCATTTAACTTCCTTAAATGAAATTCGAGATAATAAATATTATATATATATATAAATATATATATATAATATTTGTGTATTTGTGTATTTGTCTCTTCTATTCAACAACGGGTTACCATGGAAAAAACGATCAACTACAGGAAACTCTGACGTAACCATGGGTAGCTAAGACGGAGCAGAAGTTGGCGAACTTGTCGGCATTTTTATACTGTCCAAAATAGGTGAAAGAATTCGGAAGGAAGGCAGTGCATTGTACAGAGACGACGGCTTAATCTTTCTCCGAGATACAAACGGTATACAAAGGGACAAAACAAGAAAAGATATTATAAAAATTTTCAAGGACATAGGATTTAAAATTGATATAAAGACAAACCTAAAACAAGTAGACTTCCTTGACATCACCTTCGATCTTACATCGTCCACATACCGCCCATACAAGAAAGAAAATGACCAACTTCTCTACATTAACACTTCTTCAAACCACCTACCAACCATTATTAAAGAAATCCAAAAATCCGTCAGCAACCGACTATCTGAAAACTCCTCCAATGAAGAAATATTCAATGACGCCAAACCCGAGTACGAAGCTGCCCTCAAAAATAGTAAACACCCAACATGCATTTACACCACGCCAATCACACAACCGCATAAGAAAACGAAATATCATCTGGTTCAACCCTCCTTTTAACAAAACCGTCCAAACAAACATTGGAAAAGCCTCCCTACGTCTATCGACCAACATTTTCCTACGTCTCGCAAAACTCCACAAAATATTTAACAGGAACACCTTAAAATTAAGTTATAGCTGCATAGAAAATATTTCACAAATTATCAAAAAGCACAGTAACAATACCATCAGCCCCAAAACAATAACAACAAACCAATCCTGTAACTGCAGAACAAAAAGTCAATGCCCTCTTCCAGGAAAATGCACTACACCAAACGTCATCTACAAGGCCACAGTATCATTGGCACTACCCACAGGAACACCAACGACACCTAACATCGAAAAGGCATACATAGGATTAACCGAAAGGCCATGGAAACACGGATGCTCTCAACATAATTTATCATTCACCCACAGTAAATACAAACACAGCACAACACTATCCATTTTCGTATGGGAAGCAAAGAAAAAAACCGGAAAAGCACCCGAAATATCTTGGTCTATCCTAAAATCAGCCCCCCATTACAACAACAGCACAAAAAGATGCCTCCATTGTCTCACTGCAAGAATGTATTATAACATTATAACATACACCATCAAGAAATAACTTCTCAACGAAAGATCAGAACTTATTTCAAAATGCCGACACGAAAACAAATTCCTTCTCTGCAACTTCATACCTACTGACAAATTGCATAGGACCTCCTTTCCTGATCAAACAGCCGAACATCTATTTACCCAATTTGAAAGTAAATCACTCTTTAGTAATTTTAAACCGTATCCACATGGGGCTTGATTTCTTTCTTAATTTCTCAGAATATTAACTCATTGTAATATGTTACCACCTGTAATTTTTATTTTTGATGAGCCGCCTACTTTATTTGTTTATAAAAGCTTATAAAATGTATTTGTAGCATTATTGCCTGATGATCTAAATATCGTGAAGCTATTAGTTGCAATCACAGTTCTTATCTTTCGTGTTTTACCTTATGATATATATATATATATATATATATATATATATAATATAATATATTTGTNCAATTTGAAAGTAAATCACTCTTTAGTAATTTTAAACCGTATCCACATGGGGCTTGATTTCTTTCTTAATTTCTCAGAATATTAACTCATTGTAATATGTTACCACCTGTAATTTTTATTTTTGATGAGCCGCCTACTTTATTTGTTTATAAAAGCTTATAAAATGTATTTGTAGCATTATTGCCTGATGATCGAAATATCGTGAAGCTATTAGTTGTAATCACAGTTCTTATTTTTCGTGTTTTACCTTATATATATAATATATATATATATATATATATATATATATATAATATATTTGTATATATATAACATTTGTATGTAATATATATATAATATTAAAAAACTAAAATTACTTAAGTTTCACGGACGGAAGGCAATGAAGTCATCAGATTTCTGTTTAGCTCTTTTCATGGTAGTTTAAATTTGACAGCATAATATTCATTTTCATGCTCCAATTTGTTCATTACTTGAGTGCACTTGTTAGACTGCTTTTGTCGACATTCGAAATTGCCATCTTTTCAGCTAAACACAAATTGCATACTTTAGAACTGCTCTTGTATGAGCTTGGATTTTTTTAAAAAGAAACAACCTATTTACTCGCTTTCTTTAAGTTCCAAAGGGAATTTCAATAAAGCTGTGCTATGCGCTTACCTTTTGCTGTTAAATGGTTGTTTTTGTTTTCCCTAAAGTGTTTTGAATTTGAGTTCCGTAATGCCAATATATACTTTATCCTGTATGCCATCCTAGAGTGCCTCGGCTTTGTAAACAATGTTAAAAGTAAGACAATCTCTTTACAACCCAAAGTTTTTCGTGTTACGGCTACTGCTTTCCCTTTTGCGCTGTACCAGACTGGGTCTTAGAATTTATTTATTTTAACGCCTAATAATGAAATGCATTCTGTTTATACAATTATAACTGACTTTGTAAGTATTCGTATTGAAAACCCTGTGTAAAATATGGTCCTTGTGAAAACGCTTTTGAATGAGTTCGAGGAAAAGTTTTCAAATGTTGGATTTTAGATTCCTGTAAATCGTGGAATTAAACCAATTTCTAGGCCTGTTCTTCTTCCTACCTCCAGTCTCGGTGTTAAGTGGGGAGTGTGTGTGTGTGTAGCGGTGGTGGTGAGGGGGGAAGTCACACTTTAGCTCTTGCCGAAAATCACTTTTTTTACCACGCCTTTTCGACAAAGATGCCGCTTTACTAAATTGATTAGCATTGCATGATTATGCCGAAATCCTTTTATTAATATTGATAGATAGTTGCTTTAAAATGAGAGGCAGGTGGCTGGATTGAGCGTTCAAATTTAGAGGAAGGTTATCCGGCTTCCTGTATGGAAAGAATTTAGCATTATGTAACTCTGGTGTTATATTTAAAAAGTTAACCATCTTGAGGTTGGCTTGGCCGGTAATTTTCAACCTAACCGCCTCGCAGATTGTAAAAACTCTTCTCGTATTCTGTCAACGCTCCTAGGTCCTACTCTTTTTAGCGCAGCTAAACCGTAGTCTGTCTATGTTGCTATGCTGGCATTTCTATTGTATTTCACAAAGCCTACTTAAAATGCTTAGCCTCAGTAACTCACATAATTCCTCTCCATCGTAACTATCCATTGTAAAATTAAACAAACCAGAATTGTGTCATTTAATCCCAGGGGTATCGTTGTCAAACAACAGTGACTTTTTGACGTGTATAATTACTTCTGCATCCTTCTCTTACCTCTCTGACTGTTACTGTTGTTTATTTGATTTCAAAATCCAATGCACGAACAAGAAGTATTTGAGATAGTGGGGTTAAAATCAACGATATCAAAGACCAAGAAGTAATAATTTATTTTTCATTGAGGTGGGCAAACCAGTCAATCACAACTTGCGTGTTTATCCACTAATTAAGGTATGTGATTGATCTAACTTTTCTACTCATGCATTAGGTAATGTGGTTGCTCATTAAACTGTTCTTATACTGCTCTTAGCTGCTTTAATTAGTCTGAATGCTACCTTGTTTGGAAAGCATTCTTTATGGTTATTAATCGTAACCGATGGGTAGCGGGGTGAAATGATTTCACCAACAGGAGCAGTAAGGCTCCTCCTTCCCTCCGCAAGCCTGTGGGAGACCCTTGGGCAAGGTCGACTACGCACTTAGCTCCCCGACCAGTGTACGTGAAGTCACGGCAGGCAGGTGATAGAGAATCTGTTGGGCAGCCAAATATTTTGGGAACTGGCCGGTGATTCATCGTGTTAGGTAGAGGATACTTAAATTGGTACAATGGCTAAGACGACCCACTCAGTACAACCACTGCCTCTATAGAAAGTAATTGCAACCTACTGTAGGAATTTTTTCCAAAGAAAATCATGCCAAGAAAATCCAAACTGAAGTAAGATAACTGCGTGAAGGGGGTTTCTTGCTCAGCTGGAATCTCCTCGCTCCTTAGGGAAGATCATATGGGACAGGTGACACCCGATCGTCATCCAGCTAATGTTCGCCACCGGCAACAACTAAAAATAGCAACATGGAATGTACAAACAATGCTTCAAACAGGAAAGTTGGAAAATGTGAAACAAGAAATGAGAAGGATGAAAATCAACATTCTAGGCCTATCAGAAATGAGATGGAAAGGAGAAGGATGTCTACTCTCTGACGCCTATACGATACTTTACTCAGGAGGAGACTGACACCACAGAGGAGTAGACGTAATACTTGATTCAGAAACTGCTAAAGCCACAAAAGGTTTCTGGACTCTAAATGATAGGGTTATTGTTGTCAAACTTCAAGGGACGCCCTTCGATATTGGAATCATACAAACCTATTCCCCAACTGCTAAAAACAATGAAGAAGAGCTCGAGATCTTCTATGAAACTATTGAGAAAGCGATGAAACAACTAAATTCCCAGGACATTAGGATCATGACGGGAGACTTTAATCCTAAAGTTGGAAGCGAGAAATCAAAGTCAATTGTTGGGGCGCTTGAAATAGGTGAAAAAAATGAAGGAGGAGAAAGACTTACTGATTGGTGTAGGGAGTACAACTTCACAATAGTGAACACCAGGTTCCAAAATCATCCAAGAGGACAGTCATTGGACATGGAAAAGCCCTGGAGACAGAACTCGAAACCAAATAGACTTTATCCTAATGCAAAATCGATTTCGTAATTCAATAACATCATGAAAATCAATGCCTGAAGCAGATTGTGACAGTGATCATGTCTCAATAGTTGGTTCCACGCGTCTCAAACTAAAACGTATGAAGAAAACACAACATGAACCAAAGCTTCAAATCAACCTGTTGGAAAATGAAACAATGGCAGAGAAATATAGCATCAGTGTCAAAAATAATTCAGAGCACTAGAGAAACTAACCCCAGTAGAGGAAAAATGGAAGTTGATGAAAGAAAGCATTATAGAATGAATAAAAGAACACATCCTTGTAATAAAAAGAAAAGAAGACAAAAAATGGATAACCCTAGAAATCCTAGGCTTGATGAATGAGAGAAGAAAATCAAAAAGAGACGACCAGAAATACAAAGAACTAGACAAACAGATAAAAAAGAGGTGTAATGAAGCAAAGGAAAACTGGATCAATAAGTAATGCGAGGAAATAGTGGGCAACACCAAGAGAGACAGTAAAACGATGCATCAAAAAGTAAAAGAGGTAACCGGAAAAAAGATATCAGCAAAAACAGGGTGCCTTCCTTCAAAAAAATGAAAGTATTCTGATAGAGAAAAAGGACATCTTTAACAGGTGGTCTGAATACATCACTGAACTGTATCATGATAATAGAGGTCCACCACCCAAAATCATTAATGAGGAAGGTGGTCCTCATGTCTTAGGGGACAAGATTACAGCTGTTCTCAAGAAAAGAAAAAGGACAAGGCAGCAAGAGCGGATGATATTACATAAGAAATAATAATGGCCCTTAAAGAATTTGGAATCAAAGAAGTAACAAAGCTCTTCAACAGTATCTAGAAAATCATGAAGGAGTCAAAGTTAGGGGGCTAAAATATTAACTACTTTAGATATGCAGACGACATAGTCTTAATAGCTGACCCTGAACAAAAGCTACAAGAATTTTACAACAGTCACAAACCAAAGCGAAAACAAAGGACTCCAACTTAATGCAAAGAACACCGAGTGCATGGTAATATAAAAGCGACCAGTAAGACCAGATATATTATTTCATGTAAAGGGCAAAAGATTCATCACGTCAACACCTTTTAGTACCTGGGCTTCATCATAACATCAGACGGCAGATGCGACAAGAAAATAAAGAAGAGAGTAGCCCTTTCTTTTCTTCATTTTTACCAAAATGAAATCCACATTCACCAACAAAAATACAAGACTGAGTACTAAAATGAACACAATGAAAGCCTATGTATGGTCTTTTTTGCTATATGGATGTGAATGCTGGATCATAACAAAAGACCTGGAAAGAAGACTTAAAATAATAGAAATGTGGTACATCAGGAGAATTATGAGGGTATAATGGACTGAAAAGAAGACAAATAATGAAGTTATGGAAATAACCGTATACAAGAGATCATTAATGGTAACTATAAAAAAGGCAACTTATATTTTTTGGTCATATTGTCAGAGGCAGCGGTCTAGAAAAACATATACTGTTTGGTAAAATCAGCGGAGTGAAAAGCAGAGGAAGACAGAGGACTAAATACATCGACAGTCTAAACACCTACGCAACCAAGAAAAACCTCCCGAACAATGATCTCATCAGAACTGGCAACAGACAGGAATGGAGGGACATGATCGCCGATGTCTGTAGCAGATCTGGCAGCTGAAGAAGAAGAATACTAATCGTAACTTATCCTTATTGTTTAGGCATTGTTTTCACTTCCTTACTTATTTCAAGCTTTGTGGTAATATCCTTTAACCCTCAAATGACTTTATTTACAATGAACGTCTAGGATTTTTTGTACATCTTAGTAATATTTTCTCTTAAAAGCTTTCGCTACTCTTGCACTTTCAGACGATAAAACTATCTAGTATAGTCGGCTGGGACTATTACTTTTAAGAAGAAATCAATTGCCTTTTTGTCTATTTCCAGTTTTCTTTGAACGACACTTCTTACCGTCCTAAACTGTATTTTTTCAGCTACGTTGATCAGGCCTTCTTTGAAAGATTTCATTTCCTCTATAAAAGGACCACTTTGCTTTGATATTAGCTGGAAATCTCTTTCCCTTAGAGGGTTATTGGCTGGGTTTAAGAAGGACAAAGGTTTCCGTTACATCCGTTTGACTACGCCTTCAACTTTGAACAGAAGCCTGGTCATGTGGTGGTCCTTTTCTAGTAAAGGTATATTTTCATCAAGTAGTTAAAGACTAGCTTCTCTATAATTTTTGTACTCATGGTATGAGAAGTGCTCAATATTAAGGACCATATATATACATATATATTGTTATATGTATGTATATATACATGTATACAGATTATCTGAAATATATATTGGATTGAGTGGTACAGAAAACATATTTTTGGGAGGTCCAAATCCTCACATAAAATTAATTACGACACAATCAAAATTCTGCAGCCTAATGTTATTTCGAGAGACACCGCGCTTGTATATTTACAGAATAATTTTTTTAAGGTCGTAATTCTCTTTTTCTCTCTCCAAAAACAAAAAATAAACAACGTTTTAACTGCAGGTTCTCAAGCTAAGCTAAATTCTTAATATTTTGTTTTAGTATTCGTAGTGTATTCACAGTGTTTTCTCTTAAATTCAGTATTTCTTAATGACCACCTGCTGCATGAGAACACTGAACTGTTGAGTATTGTAAGATATTCACTCCTCCTGTGTTTAACGAGATTTGTTCTCTCTCCCCTTTCTTTGTCTTTCTTATTGATTTGTATAAATGAGGTATTAACAACTTAGGTAGAAATATAGTAGAAGACATGTTTTGTAGTTATACCATACCACAAACATGCTTGTTAAGTAAGAAGAATAAGTTGCAGTTATTGGTTGTTTTCATGTAACCCCCCTGGTGTACACTACATCCATCTGCTTCTTTCCTTACAAAAAAAGACACAGCAAATTAAAATGTCTTATCCTATGAAGCCCATCGTTGCTTTAAAGATGTCGATTGAATAACTAGAGTTCCATTAATAATCCTATAGTCATAACAGTCAAATGGTCGTGATATCAGTAGTTGTCTCATGGCAGCTATTTTTCAATTTTCCTTCAGCGTGCCATATCTTTTTACCTAGCTGAAAACACAAAATGTTACAAAGAGAGCAGGTACCTAAAATTAAATAATGAAATATCAATAATGCATTAAAGGTCAATTCATGGTCCATCTTAACTATGTTTTGAAATTCTGAGTATTTATTGTCTTGTACAGAGCCCACTTTTTTGTTCTTATTATTAAAATGTATATGGCCATATGCCTATATAGTTCTATTCAGAAGCAATATTATATTATTCTTGTTATTTTTCCTCAAGCTGCACAATCAGTTGTTAATACTAATTTAGTGTAATTGAAACGTTTATCGGTATAAGGATGGGAAAATAACACGACACATACATCTCAGAGAATAACTGCTATTCAGCTTTTATTGGCCACATCTTGTGTTGTTTATTGACTTATCAATTGTTCATCAAGTTTTGCTGCAGTGTAAGGTATTTGAAGATAGTAAGATATACCTCAAAAATGAGAAAAAGTGTAAGTACAAATGTACAGTTCTTTCATAAAAATTTAATAATGAAATTTATTTGTATTGAGAGAATATCATCTGTGAGGTCTTAAACATATATTTTATTGACTATTGCTTTCTTGTTTTGTTTTTGAAACAAGTAACATAATCAAAATACTACGTTGGATATCACAACAGGGATCTTTGCTTATTACATGTAGCTTACAACCTGGTCAGGCTTTCGTTTTATTAAGGAAATACTGACCTCTTTCTTAATATAAAATATTTTGTTTTGAGTGACTGAATAGTTGAGTTTTATTCTTCAGTTTATTTCAGAGGGCGACATTAAACTTCTGCACTGTTTAATGGAAAATACGTAATCTAGTTTCATTCAATGTATATCATTAAAACCTCTTGAACTCATGGCCTATATTCTAAGGTCAATATCAGTTTTGTTAGCATGTATGTTCTTAATGTTTATGTATTTATGTATTTATGTATTTATGTATTTATGTATTTATGTATTTATGTATTTATGTATTTATGTATTTATGTATTTATGTATTTATGTATTTATGTATTTATGTATTTATGTATTTATGTATTTATGTATTTATGTATTTATGTATTTATGTATTTATGTATTTATGTATTTATGTATTTATGTATTTATGTATTTATGTATTTATGTATTTATGTATTTATGTATTTATGTATTTATGTATTTATGTATTTATGTATTTATGTATTTATGTATTTATGTATTTATGTATTTATGTATTTATGTATTTATGTATTTATGTATTTATGTATTTATGTATTTATGTATTTATGTATTTATGTATTTATGTATTTATGTATTTATGTATTTATGTATTTATGTATTTATGTATTTATGTATTTATGTATTTATGTATTTATGTATTTATGTATTTATGTATTTATGTATTTATGTATTTATGTATTTATGTATTTATGTATTTATGTATTTATGTATTTATGTATTTATGTATTTATGTATTTATGTATTTATGTATTTATGTATTTATGTATTTATGTATTTATGTATTTATGTATTTATGTATTTATGTATTTATGTATTTATGTATTTATGTATTTATGTATTTATGTATTTATGTATTTATGTATTTATGTATTTATGTATTTATGTATTTATGTATTTATGTATTTATGTATTTATGTATTTATGTATTTATGTATTTATGTATTTATGTATTTATGTATTTATGTATTTATGTATTTATGTATTTATGTATTTATGTATTTATGTATTTATGTATTTATGTATTTATGTATTTATGTATTTATGTATTTATGTATTTATGTATTTATGTATTTATGTATTTATGTATTTATGTATTTATGTATTTATGTATTTATGTATTTATGTATTTATGTATTTATGTATTTATGTATTTATGTATTTATGTATTTATGTATTTATGTATTTATGTATTTATGTATTTATGTATTTATGTATTTATGTATTTATGTATTTATGTATTTATGTATTTATGTATTTATGTATTTATGTATTTATGTATTTATGTATTTATGTATTTATGTATTTATGTATTTATGTATTTATGTATTTATGTATTTATGTATTTATGTATTTATGTATTTATGTATTTATGTATTTATGTATTTATGTATTTATGTATTTATGTATTTATGTATTTATGTATTTATGTATTTATGTATTTATGTATTTATGTATTTATGTATTTATGTATTTATGTATTTATGTATTTATGTATTTATGTATTTATGTATTTATGTATTTATGTATTTATGTATTTATGTATTTATGTATTTATGTATTTATGTATTTATGTATTTATGTATTTATGTATTTATGTATTTATGTATTTATGTATTTATGTATTTATGTATTTATGTATTTATGTATTTATGTATTTATGTATTTATGTATTTATGTATTTATGTATTTATGTATTTATGTATTTATGTATTTATGTATTTATGTATTTATGTATTTATGTATTTATGTATTTATGTATTTATGTATTTATGTATTTATGTATTTATGTATTTATGTATTATGTATATATATATATATATATATATACATGGATGTTTACATGTATATTTTCAATTTCATATCTGTATTTTTTTGTATTTTTGCATCTCCCTCTCGATACGTGCGGTGAGTTATGTGACTATATTCTTCTTCTATAACTTCGTCACAGCAGACAGTCTTATAACATTTCTCTCGGTCTGACCATCCATCTTCACTAATGTTTACCTTTTTCATATCTATCTACACCTGTTCACCTATTCTACCACCTCTTCCTCGGTCTTCCCCTACTCTGTTTTCATGGTCCTTCCATGTTTCTCACTTTGTTTACAACTTAGCCTTCGCCCCTATTCCTCAGACTCGATTCTCTCATTTCCTCTCTCAGTCTTCTCACAACAAATTTCTTGTAAATATAGACTAGTAAATATATTATTATTTAATAAACTTACATCCTGGTAGTACAGTTAGCCTTGAAGAAGAAATTGTTATGGTCTGCATAACTTCCTGGTTATGTCAGAGTAGCCTCAATCCAAGGCAACTAGCTATGAATGCACCCTATACTTGTAAATGCATAGACCTTACAATTATTTTGAAATTTAAATATTTATATTAAAAAAACTATAGCAAGAAGTCAAAGATTTCCTAAACAAATCAGATGTTGTGATTATTTTAAACAGTTTTTCTATCTTCTTCTTTGTCAATCAAAACCCACAAATACCAAAGGCAAGCCAGCTTATAATTTAATACCGTCAGGTATTTTGTAGTAATTGGGTAAAGTACATATGTAAATGGCAGCGGGTTTGTTTTGTTACATGAACCTTGGACTTCCAAATCCTTGAAAAAGTTTTAATTTTCCTTAGTATCCAAATTTAACTTATCTTGGATTAAGTCTAAAATTGCTAGATTGCCTTTTAGAAATTTTAGTGACGACTATATACAGACGTACACTGACATACGATAAAATGAAAATCAGAATAATAAAGTTGAGTTACTGAAATTCATTAATGGTAAAGTTAGGGTTATAGCCTACTCTTCTTTTTTTTAAATAATTACGTTTCCAATAGGATTACATACTGGATACTTACTTGGAATAACGTCATTACTATCAGTCAACCTATTTTTAACTTGAATACAACATTTTATAAAAAGAAATTCTGCATAAATCTCAGTGTAGAAAATAAAAACGTTTGAAGTTTTGGGTTTTTAATTGTATTTTCATTGATTATGTGATAAAATGCTTTCTGTATTGTATTTTGATTGATCCTTTATTTTGTAAAGACACGTATATTTTAGTGCGAAGTCAGTTTTAGAGGAACTTATGCGGGGTACGAGGCAGTAACATTTCTGTCCTTGTCTACGATAGTTTCCCAATTTGATTTCATCTTTCTCGAATGTATTTTGGTTTTCACACACAAATCACAAGTAAAATCTTGACATTTTTGTTATCGTATTTTATGCTATACAATAACAGCCCTGATTGTAAAGAAATAATAATTTCTAACAATTTTTTTTTCATCGTGATTAAGTGGTAAAAACACCAGCTTAAGCAGATAATAATTGTTCAGTTGATTAACTTACAACAGAGAAGATCACAGTTGCTTCCTTGAAGGATAGCAGAAAATAATGTGAAAAAAAGAGACAATGGCGTAGAGTTTTGAGATAAGATAGCACTGGTTGTTTTCTTTCAGATTCAAGAAAGCATTATGAGACTCACATGAAAAACATAAAAACTCCTATGGATTTGATGAAAAGATATACAAATGTGACAGTGAAGTAGCCTGAATTAAGTTTATCAACGAATGAGTTTATTCTTTTCTTATCCGGTTTACATTGATTCCAGGATTATTCCCCGTTGGGACTTCACTAGGAACAGTTACATGTCATTGGCTGAAAAAATTAAATCACTGTATAAATTGTCATCATTAATGATACAGGGTGAGAGAAAACTAGCCACATCAGCATAAAGTCACCATCTGTCAGTGGCTTCTGTGGTGTTTGCCAGAAACTGCAGAGCTAAATAATGGCACCTGGTTTAACGGCCTTAATCAAGTTATGTTTATAGCCTACTGCTACATGAGATGGAATTTCCATTGTCAGAAGAAACGAAAAGTCTGGGAATAGACTAATATTTCATTCATAGAGGTTTTATCAATTTAGAAGTGAGTTGTTTAGTTATCTAATAAAAAGGCTAAAATATTGTCCTGCACTGTAGAGGAGAGAGATTTGTTATTGGTACACTAGTAAAAATTAGTCAAAAGTAAATAAATCCGCGTAACATGGTTAAATTGATCATATTTGCAATCATTTCTTTTACTTGAGAGAGCTATTTTCCTCACTGGTTCCAATCCTTTTAATGCTATTTTGACGTTTGTTCTTTTCCTTCTTGTTGTTGAGTTCAATTGTTCCTGCCTTGAAATGGATGTCTTCGTTTGGTAGGAGGCTCAGTTCCTTACACTTGATTGGTATGACGTATTTACCAATAGGGATCTGGGGATATCAGAGCTGACTCAATGCAACTATGTGATTGCAAAACTGATCAGATTTAGAAGGTAGTGCCTATAGTTCAAGTATCAAAGCATGTAGTTATGATTTGCATAGGTTTTGGGTCAAAACCAGCTTGGTGCAAGCATAAAATGTCAAATCCTCTTCATAATTCTTATCTTCACTATTTTCCCTATCCTTGTTGATATTGGGTTCAGATATGCCTGACCTTAAAGGAAATTCGTCGTTTTGTATGGAGCTCAGCCTATAGTGATTGGGATTTGTCTAACAATTGGAACTTCATTTAAAAAAATTAGCTCGAGTTTTGTGGAATACAGTTTTTTGTTGCATTGAATTCTACAAGCTCTTTATATATGATCTATATCCTGTGTCAGAGAGAATCAATGACAATTCAACTTTTGAATCATTTTATTTTTTGTAATGGGTATTTGCACAAGTGTTGCTAAGCAACAACGTCAGGATATGACGTGATGATGTCTGTGAAAATTTCGATTGTCTGGCAGAAATCAAAATTCAGTGATTAATTAAGATTAACGAAGGCTACAAAATTTTAATTTCGATGGATTTTTGGACAAGTGGAAAATGGTAAGAGTAATTTTGCATTTCAATTCCTATCCTAAAACATTTTTTCCCCAAAAACAAGTGGCATTGATACAAATAGAAGGCATTGTTAATCTTTTAAAACCTCACAGAATGTGACAGAAGTTAAGAAAGGCAGGATTTTGTTATCAAATAGATTTTGTGGAGCTAGGTTATACAGAGTTAATCAGGTGATTATTCATTTTCAGTGTATTTTATTCAAAATCCCAATAAACCAGCTATTACCTGCAATATTAACAATCGTGTATATTTATTAATCAGATTCTATAATTTATAGCCTAAACGAAACCTCAATTTGCAATGTATTAAAGGGTGTTGTCAAAGATACTGGTCACCCTATACCACAAATGTTACTAGTCTAAAGCAAAATCGCTTGGTGGTCACAGCACATGCCAAGATAAATTACACACATTACTGAACAAGCCGTTATCACACCTCCAAATTTCCTTCCGAATTTCCGTTGATTCCTAGTTGTTTGTTGTCTTTGAATTTCTTTTTCGATTCTTTGGAAAGAAGATCAAGTAACAAAAACCATTGGTTTGATCCTCTTTGTGTTCTCTGCAATAATAAGATGATAACATTTAAATACAGAGATAGTATTTTCCCCTCTAAGTAATTAAAAAGGTATGTTGTTAATAAGAAACCAAGATTATGAATCAATTAATTTAGAAGTTGATAGGCTATTCTAAAGGACTGATTACATACCAATCCAAGATGGCATTTACCATAAAGCAACAAACTGCTTTAATTCAATGAACTATATTTCATTTCTCTTTCGAAAATCTAAAAATGTAAGGCTGCGAACTTCAGTTTCCATAGCTGTTTAGTCAAAGGAAAGCTACAGCCTTATGAATTTCAAGATCATGTGATTTTCTATGATCCTGGCTTTCGTGTCGATATTGACTGCCTTGATAGTTATCTCCCTATTTTTAATGAGACATACGCATTTAACATACTTCTACGTAAAGCATAATTTTAAGCATCTTAATGTTACATTTCAATACTGCATTCTGTCTTCTGTGCATTGTTAAGAATTTTGAGAACAACAGGAAACAGTATATCGCTTTTGTTTACTGTAATTTCTGGAAGAAGCTCAACGCATAAGGATTCTTTATGTTTATTTTACTAGTATCTTTATCTTTCTATTATTACTTTATTATTATTATTATTATTATCAAATCTATTATCATATTTACTCTTATTATATTTTTTATATTATTTTTTTCCCTGCTTATGCTCTGGCTATTGAAATTGACGTCAATACACCTGTCATGTGAGTCAAAAGAAATGACCAAGGGCTAAAAGGAACTCTCTCTCTCTTCTCTTTCCCCATCTCTCTATCTTCATATATATATATATATATATATATATATATATATATATGTATCCCCTCTCTCCCCCCTCTCTCTTACACCTCTAACATCCTCCTTAGGATCCTTGCAGTTCTTCACAAGGCAATATTTTTGTACACGTCCAACCTCACCCCTTACCCCCAATTTTTTTATCAACCTATTAACTTCTTTCGATACTCGTCCAAAACCAAGCTGGACCTTCCTCACTTGCCACAGTCTTCCAATTTACCCCCACAAGTTATTATTATTATTGATTGGTGGAGCAATACGAGCCCATGGGGGTCTCAAGGGTAGAAACCCCAGCAAACCCATCCGACTCCCAGCCCGATAAGGGTAAGCTGGGTGCATGCATCACACGTGAGTGTGTGTGAAGTGTGTGTGACAAATTGATGGCAATAAAAATACAACACATGACCTTGCAGGTGGGACCTGGTTAGGTTTCCCAGTTTAGGTGACCCATTTTGCTTAAAATGGTCTTCGTAGCGAGAC